>CAUYQG010064966.1:0-15410 GCA_963574415.1 Tarsius wallacei | reverse complement strand
GGGGGGGGGGAGGGAAGCCATTAGAAAGCTATAATTTGAACAACTATCAGAGATCATACAGTTATTGGCTATTCCAATTCTTACCAATTTATATGAAGAGAGTTTGTTGACAATTTGGAGCATTCAGTAGAGACTCGTGATGTTTATCATTTAGGGTTATGACTAATCCAGTCATAGAATAAAGGCATCTTAAGACCTGCACTAAAAAAGTCTAAAAACAAACTTTAAAAAATTGAGATAATATGCAACTTAATTGTCTGTCTTTTGAAACAAATTGGTGCATTCTTTACAAGAAGACAACAGAATCCACTCAACAACATAAAAATTTCAATGTCAAATATCCAACCAAAAATTACTAGATATGCTATGAAGTGAAGAAATAGAACCTATAGCCAGGAGAAAAATCATCTACAGAAACAAATAATAAAATGGCAGAGATGATAGCATTAGTGACAAGGCTTTAAAACAGCTTTTATAAGCATGTTCAAGGGTTTAAAGGAAAGCATTTTCATAATGATGAGAGAAATTAAAAACTATGAAAAATGACTATGTAAATATTCTGAGTTGAAAATGACAATATCCATAATTAAAAATTACTGATGGTCTTGACAGCAAATCAGACACTGGAGAAGAAAAAAATTAGCAAATTTGAAGTCAGGGCATTAGAAACTATACAGAATAAAGTACATGCTCACAGATATACACACAAAATTAAAGTTAATGAACAAAGCTACTGTGGCCTGAGGGAAAATGTCAAGTAGTCTAACCTACATTTAACTGGTGTTTAGGATAGGCAAGACAGAAAAAAATGTATGAAGAGGTAATGGTTGAAATATTTCTAAATCTGATGATTAACAAACCTACAGATCTAAAAGTTTCAACAAACCCCAAGCAGGATAAGTACAAGAAAAACTGCAGCAAGGCTCATAATAATCAAATTACTCAATGCAAACAATAAAGAAAATCTTAAAATAAACTTGGGGGAAGAAAACACATTACCTACAGAGGAACTAAGATAAGAATCAATATTGAGTTTACATCAGAAATAAGGGAAGCTACAGACAATGGAATAATATTTTAAAGTGCTATAATAAATTAAAAATCAAAGTAATTAACTTTGAATTCAATATTCAGAAAAAATACCTTCCAAAAATAAAGGCAAAATAAATACAACTGCATACAATCAAAAACTGAGAGGATTTATCACTGGTATACCTATACAACATACACACACACAACTAAAGGAAATTCTTCCTGCTGAAGGAAAATGATAGAAAGTGGAAATATAAATCTGTACAAAGAAAAAAAAGAGCTAGAAAGGATGATTATAAGATAAATTCCAAGGGCATTTGTTTTCTCATTTGTAAATTTTTTTAAAGGGTCATTGTTTAAAGCAAGAATAATATGTTTGGAGTTTTAAAACATATATATGAATACATAAAAATTACAACAATAATAGCACAAAAGGCAGAAGGAAAATAAGTATATTGTTGCAAGGTTTTAACATTATAGTGGAATGGTATAATATTAGTGAAACGGAGATTGATGATTAAGTTAAAGGTGCAGATTATAAACTTTAGTACACATATTAAAGAATTCATCAAAGATGTAGAGCTAATTAAAACACACACACACACACACAGGCAAAACAAATCAATGTTTCTCAAAATGAGAATAGTTGGTAACTTTGTAGGAGTAGTGATCAGATGGGAGCAAAAGGGGAAATTTATGGTAATTTCTTGTTTCTTTTCTGTATATTTATTACACGAGTGTCTTCATTTTATAATAACTAAAGTTGAACAGTTCAAAGATATATACTTTTACATTTTTTACCACAGATTTCCCCTTGTACCCCCCTCTGGTCATTACCCCTACAAAGTTACCAACTATTCTCATTTTGAAAAACATTGATTTGTTTTGCATGTGTATGTGTGTGAATATGCATATACAAGGGAACTTCAAAACATTTGTGAAAAATGAAATTAAAAGACAGAAATATGAAGCTGGGCACAGTGTCTGTACTTGTACTCCCAGCTGAGGTGGGAGTTCAGAAGGCTGAGGTGGGAGTTCAGAGCTTTAGTGAGCCATGACTGTGCTACTGCACGCTATCTAGCCTGGCTGACAGAGATCTTGTCACAAAAAAAATAAAAAATAAAAATAAAACTTTATTTTTCAACATAAGTTTCATCAAACTTGTAAGCTATGGTATCAGCCATTTAGTTCATTCCTAAATAGCTGAACATCCTGGGAATATAACCATATCAGTGCAATCTTTTTTTTTACACATTAATAACTGAATAAAAATTTGTCCTCTTAACAGATTTTTTTTTAAGATTAGAAAACAAAAAAGAAAGAACCAAATCAGTATCATAAGGGGAATGCCTTATTATTTCCCACCAAAGCTCTAGTAAAATTGCCCTAGTTTGATGCAAGGAATGAGTAGGAGCATTGTCGTGGAGGAGAAGGACTCTCTGGTAAAGGTTTCCTAGGCGTTTTTCTGTTAAATCTCTGTCTAACTTTTCCAGGACACTCTTATAATAAGAAGATGTTATTGTTCTTTGATCCTCTAAAAATTCAGCAAACAAAATGCCTTGACTATGCCACAAAACTGTTACCACGACTTTTGTTCTTGACCTGTCCACTTTTGCTTTGACTAGACCATGTCCACCTCTTGGTAGATAATGTTTTGATTGTGCTTTGTCTTCAGGATCATATTGCAAAGCCATGTCATTCTTAGAAGAAATGCTTCAAGATGCTAATTTTACTTGTTTAAAATTTCCATTGAAAATTCTTCTCTTTCCTGAAACTGATCCAGTTGCAATGATTTTTGCAGCCCTTGGGTAGAAAGTTTCCTCAACTATAATATTTCTGTTAAGATTGAATAAGTTGAACCAATCGAGACATTCATGGTGGTGGTGGTTGTTTTTGCTGCCAATCGTCAGTCCTTTAAATCTGAGTGTAAACAAAGTGAATTTTTTCTGTACAAATTGATGTGGCTGGTTTGTCACCCACTGTAGGCTTCATCCTCAACATTATCTTGTCCTAAATAACCCCATTAAAGAGTAGGAAAAGCACATGAATGGATATTTCTCAAAAAAAGACATACAAGCAGCCAATAAACATGTGAAAAAAAGATGTTCAACATCATTAATAGCCAGAGAAGTGCAAATTAAAACTGCAATGAGATACCATCTTATACACATCAGAATGGCTACTTATAAAAAATCAAAGACAACAAATGTTAGCAAGAATTCGAGAAAAAGGAATGCTTATACACAGTTGGGGTGGGAATACAAATTAGTACAACTTTTGTGGCAAAACAGTATGGATATTTCTCAAATAACTAAATATAGAACTGCCATTTGATCCAGCAATCCCACTACTGGGTATATTCTCAAAAGCAAAGAGATCATTATATAGAAAAGATACCTGCACGTGTATGTTGATTGACGCACTATTCACAATAGCAAATATATGGAATCAATCAAAGTGTCCATCAACGAATGACTAGATGAAGAAAATGTGGTATACACACACACACACACACACACACAATGTGGTATACACACACACACACACACACACACCAGGAAATACCAGTCAGCCATAAAAAAGAATAAAATCATGTTTTGTAGCAACAAGGATGGAACTGGAGGCAATTATCTTAAGTGAAATAACTCAGAAACAGAAAGTCAAATACACATGTTCTCACCTTTATGTGGAAGTTAAACAATGAATACAAATGGACATGTAGAATGGAATAATAGACATTGGAGACTACAATGGGAGGGTGGGAGAGGATGAGTGCTGAAAAATTACCTATTGGGTACAATGTTACGTGTTTGGGTGCACTGAAAGCCCAGGTTTCACCACTACACACATAGAGAAATCTGCACCGGTACCCCTTAAATCTATAAGAATAAAAACTTTAAAAATAAATTCTACATTATTAAGCTACTGATTTTGGGGGAACGTTGTCCCCATAAACATTTTGTAAAGCATCAGTATTTCACTATTCTTCCACCCAAGCTTCACCATAAATTTGATTTTTGTTCTGCCTCCAATTTTAGCAGAATTCATGTTGCTCAGATAGGGGCTCTTTTCACACTAATTTCTTATTCTTCTTAATGCCTCAACTAGAACCTGTTCAGACATGCCATAAAAGTTAGCATGAGTTTATTTGGGTTAGGAAAAAACTTGAAATCCATGCATAGTTTTCTCATAATATGCATTTTCCATGAATTTTTGGAGACCCCCTCATAAGTGTGTGTATATGTGTGTGTGTGTGTGTATGTAGTGTGTGTGTATATATATACTCACATACATGCATACATGAGCAGAACACAAAGAGAAGACAAACGAGTGACATTTCTTAGGAAATATCAGGTATCACAGAGCCCATCTGACCCACAGGATTACAATTTATATCATAGTCTTTCTTCACTAATACCACCCCTTGGATTTAGACCTTAACAAGATTACATGGCTTTATCTGACTGCTATAAAAACTATCCTTCTATTAGAATCACATCTAAAAATCTTTTCATGACCCTTTATACATCAAAAAACATAAAGCACCAGAAAGGTTAAATCCAAATTTCATCAAGTATGTTTTCAAGGAGCTTCACCTTATAGAGTTTTTATTAGAAAGCACTTTGAAAAAAAATTTATGATGGGTAGTTTCTTAATTAAATGGATGATTTTGCTACAAAATATTTTGTAAATTTGCTTACTTTTCATTTATTTTCATGATCAGTTACATATTTAATGATATAGGACTTCAGGAATATAAATTTAACTTATAATTTATAACATTATTTCTAAACCAATTCAGCTCCCAATTGCATACATTGCTACAATTGCCCAGAAATTAATGAGGTCATAAGTCAAACCTTACATATGAATCAGAAAATGTGCTTCTGTCAAGACCCTGTTCAAGTATTACCTCCTCTCTGCAGGCTTGCTGGATTCCAATGAGGCAGAATTAATTATTGTTTCTTGAAGTGTCCTCAGCATATTGTGCACCTTCTATTAAAGCATGTGCCCTAGTGAATAGAGCTGATTTGTTTATTTCTCTGTCTCCCTGACTAAACTGTTTTAACCATCTTTGTATACTCAGCACACAGTACAGTGTCTAACACATGGGAAGTGCTCAAAAAATGCTTGAGGGAGACAAGATGGGCGGGGGTGGAGGGGGGAGGAAAGGAAAAAATGAAAGGATTTTGCTAACACTAGGGAATAAAGGGGAAGATATTCTTGGTAGGCTGAAACAATTGTTTGTCCAGCAAGCTTCAATTTGCATCCATTGTCACAAAGTAATTAGAATCTCTCTAGGTCCTTTCACAGCAATGACTGTAAATACTTTGAAAGTATTAATCCAGTGTTAGACTGGTGCTTCCTGTCCTGCTATGCCATATGAATCGTTTCCCTTATGATCTGAGGACAGCAAAATATTTTACAAATATTATCTTGCCAAGTGAGTATGTGTAAAAATTGTCCTCAGGGCTTCCAGCGATGAAAGAGTGTGCACACCAACAAAATAAACATGCTTCCCCAACCCCCAGGCAACACTCTTCACTCCCTTCTCTGATTCCCAGAGCACATTATTCATTTCTCTCATACAGTATTCAGTGTGGCATGTTGGGGTCTGTCATGCTTCACCTGCCCAATTGTATTGGAAGCTTCTTGAGGACAGAGACTGTGTCTTCATCTTTTTATCCCCAGTTCCTAATACGCAGACTGACATAAGGAAGATGTCCCATACTAATTTCTTGAGTGGTTAAATGAATAAAAGAACATCTTGTAATACATATATTTGAATATGTTCTAAATGCTCAGTCAACCTAACTGTCTGAAGCCAAATCATAAAGGTATCTTCAAAATAAGGAGCCAAAAAAAGTTTTTTAAGAGTTAACTTTCAACCCCACGGTGGCAATGTGACAACCAGAGATGGGCCTTAAATCGTTCTCAGGGGCAACCCCTTCGGTTCCCCTCCCGCCGTGGGAGATTTTCTGTCCTCTCAATAAACCCTGCTTTGAAAGAAAAAAAATCATTCTCAGTATTCTAGGAATAATCTGATCACCCTATGAGAGGAAGGCAGCCTTCTGGTCTATAGAAACATTTAGTAGTAGTTGTATTTTTTATGTGAAACTTGATAAGCTCAGTGATGTTTGAAGACCCAGTTTAAAAAAGCAAAGAGAAGAACAAACAGAAGGATAGAAGTAGAAAGAAAAATTATTTTCTATTTAACTACAATGTTGAAAAAGATGTGCTCCATGGCCTGGCTCACATATTTCTTGGGTCTGTGGAATCCTAAAGTGCCTCTTGCTACAGACTCAAAATGTTCCTTAGCACAGGAAAATAAATAAATAAATAAATCACCAAGACTACAGCAATTTAGTGTTCAATTTTGGTGTTCATTTAGCTTTAAAATCCCATAAAAGGTACTCTTGATTTACCAATAGAAAAAAAAAGTCAATAAAACAAAATGTCATAGTCACAGTTTCATTCTCAAACTGCTCTTCAGAATAAAAAATCAAAACTGAACCACGTTCAAGAGAAAGCTACTCCAACCCTACCCATTTAAGCACAAAACACAGGACATAGAGACTTAGCAGCCAGCAAAACAAGTCCTGCAATGGGTTTCACAGTGGGATTAAAATGTAATCAGAACAGAGTTATATCTGTCTAATTACTAGACAATTAATTGATAAGGGGGCATAGAGAATATTCTCATGAACCTATAATGAGATAAAAGTACTAAGAAAAGGAAGGTCGTGAACAGGAGTGGTGGGTGGAAGAAGGGTTTAGGAAACTGTAAAAGAAGCCCTCACCCCAAAAAAATCTCCAATATATCAATGAAAGGACAGTTGCCAACATCATTACAGTCTCTAGATAATTTTTGAAGCTCTATGTATAAGAACTTACTTGAAGGTGACTTCAAGCCTGTAGAAGAGAATTTTCTAGTAGTCCGAACTTCAAAATGTTTAAATTTAAACTTTCTAGACTTTTTACTGAAAACAAATATAACATGAGGTACAAAGTACTTCCTTTTTAGAAGTTAAATCTCACATTAAAACCTCATGTAGTCATTGCAGCAGCCGCACGGCTGCCTTGGGGGTCCCGAGAGAGAGTGGCGAGAGATTAAGACAGACACAGACACAAAGACATAAAGAAAAGTCGGGGCCAGGTGGGATACTTTCCTCTGATGCAGGAGAAGTAGCCCAAAACTAGCTCAGCATGTTTATTTTATAATCAAGCACAAAGGAAGTTGGGAGGGGTTCAAGGTCTATGGGGGAGCTATAACAAAATTTTGTTGCTACCTAAATGGCAAGATGTTCCATGGTTATCTCGTTGTTGCCAAGGCTTTATCAGTACTATTTACACCTGAGTGTGTGGGCTCAGACACACCCATTCTGTATAGTAGGCTGCATCCCTTGCTCTTTGGCTAGGGTGCAGAGCAACCAAGAGGGACCTTGCCTTTGCTTGGTCGAGGTCTGCCGTTCGGACAGCGCTCATCCGCTCCCAAGTCATCATTTGGGATATTCACTCCTGCAACAAATAAGAGTGTACTGAAATATTCAGTCTTTCCACTGTAGGACAGGGTCTGTCCCCTTGGAAATTTCCAGTTGAGTAAGAAGATAAGGTGTATAAAGAAATGAGACAAAGATAAGGAGTAAAAAAAGAGGTGAAATATTTCTGCACATTCTAAAAGACAGAGAATGCCATGGAACGTCAGAGGATAGAAGCACTGGGTCCAAATAAAGGCAAAAATGCATTTGAAGTATTGGGGGAAAATAATTGTTCTCTTGAATGATTATCTATGAAACAGGAACAATTTAGTAGTAGGGATAATGCCTACTTTTCAGCTGTATTGTGTGGATAAGAGAGTGCATATCTAAAAGGTCTCAAATATTATCAAACATAGAATCGAAGCCTAGTAAACTAGTCAAACTTTTGAGACTTACTGCCAGTTTTGTTTATGTCATTACTGAAAATCTATATAAATATTAGTCTACTTTCTATCTTTAGGAATCAGTGCTAGCTGATAACTGTTTGCCAATAAAAAGCTTGAAGTGCCCAAGTCTTTATCATTGTCACTGCATTTCATATTACGCTAGCCATAAATGAAGATCTAGAGTGAAAATTCAAATGCTTCAGGGACCAGGCAGGCCATGTGAGTCTGTGAAACAATCTGTAATAAAGCAATAAAAAGTGGGCAAATCTAAAAGCAAATATATATCTCTTAAAAGCATTCCATTTCAAGTTCCTAAGCTTTAAAATCCTATGCTTCAAAGATTCAGAAAAATCCTGGTCGAAATCCAAGTTGGCATTTTTGCACAAATTGAAAAGTTAATATTAAAATTCATATGAAGATGCAAAGGATCCAGAATAACCAAAACAATTTTGAAGCAGAAATAAGTTGGGTAATTTACATTTCTTGATTTCAAAACTTACTACAAAGCTACAACAATCAAGACTGTGTGGTATTAGCATAAGGAGATTATATAGGTCACATAGATTTGTCAACTGATTTTTGACAAAAGTGTCAAGACAATTTAGTGTAGAAATGGTGCTAAAACAATTGCATATTCACATGGCAAAGAGTGAATTTGTTTTCTTACCTTATATCACACAAAAAATTAACTCAAAATGGAGCTTACACTTAAATATAAGAGATAAAACTATAAAACTCTTCAAAGAAAATAGTGATACATTTTTGTGATCTTGTGTAAGCAAAAATGTATTAGACATGGTATCAAAGTTCAACAGGTAAGAGATAAAAATAATAAATTGAACTTCATCAAAATTAGAAACTTTTGCATTTCAAAAGACACCACCAAGAAAGTAAAAAAAACGAAAAAACAAGTCACAGATTAGAATAAAATATTTATAAGTTGTATAGTCAATACAGTACTTGTATGCAGAATTTTGAAAATATTCTTACAATTCAGTAATAATGAGCCAAATAAGCATTTCACCAAAGAAGCCATATAAATGTTCAATAAGGCCATGAAAAGATCCCCAACATCATTAGGCATTGGGAAAATACAAATTAAAACCAAAAATATTCACTAGAATGGTTGGAGTAATAAATAGACAAAACAAGTGCTGATGTAGTGTGGACACACTGGAAATTGAAACACAAAAGGAAGCAAACACTTTAGAAAGCAGTTTGGCAATTTCTTTAAGCGTTAAACATAGGTTTACCATATGACCAAGCAATTCCTCTTCTTGGCATTTATGCAAGATAAATAAAAACATATGTCCACCCAAAGACTTGTATGTGGATGTTCATAGTAACATTACTCATAATAGTCAAAAAGTGGAAACAATCCATATGTCCATCAACAGGGCAATGGATAAACAAAGCATTTCATGTCCATACAATGGAATACTATTCAGCAATAAAAAGGAACAAAGTACTGACATATTCTACAACATAAATAAACCTCATAATAAACATATGCTAAGTGAAAGAAGTCAGAACAAATGTCACATTGTATAATTACACTTATAGAGCATGTCAAGAAACGAGAGATGAATTTGGGGGGACACACTTTAGATACTTTGCAGTGCTTATCTCTTCTCCCACTGCCATCCTTTCTCTTATTTATCAATACCATATCCTTCTCATCTACCCCCCAAATCCCCATCTCTCCTTATTTCACGTAAATCGTCCTTAGCAGTGATTTCACCAAAGCATTAATTTATTATGTACACTCTTATTTTATAATTGTGCTTTCATGCTGTATTGGTTGAGAACTGGAGGTATGGGGCCTGAGAGACCGGGACTTGTCTCCTAGATACTCACCAGATGTTTCTTAAAAAATTATTTAACTTCTCAGAACCTAACCTACAAAATAGAATTAATTGCACTTCCTGCACAGAGCAGAATAAGAATTAAACACGCAATTATGTTGAGAGCTTATTGTAAGTCCTTGCCCAATAAAATAGAGCTTTCAATATTATTAGGACATGACTTGTCCAAGTTCACTGATAACAGGGCATTGGAACCCTCTGATTCATATTGTGTTCTTCCATGCTGCTACTCCTTTTTTTAACTAAGTGTCTTGCATTCCAGGCTAAGGGAAAATATTTTTTAACTAGGAGAGCATAAGCATAAACATAAACATAAGTGAAGAATAGGCTCTGGCCAGACTTGGTGGCTCAGCCTGTAATCCCAGCACTTTGGAAGGCCGAGGCAAGTGGATTGCCTCAGTTAGTGGGTTTGAGACCAGCCCGGACAACTTGGCAAGACCTGGTCTATACAATAAACCAAAAAAATTAGCAGGACTTTGTAGCGTGCACCTGTAGTTCCAGCTACTTGGAAGACTGAAGCGGAAAGATTGCCGGAGCCCAGCAGGTACATGCTGGGGTGGCCATGAGCACACCACTGCACTCCAGCCTGGGCAATGCAGTGAGACTTCTACTCAAAAAAAAAAAAAAAAGTAGACTCTATTTTAATCTCATCATTATTTGCTAACTCTGTCATCCTCTTCAACACTCTGAGTCTTCAGATTTTTTTGTCTATTAAGTTATTGACCGTAATTATATGTGATAAAGTTGTGCTAAAACATTGCATATGTTAGTTGCTTATTTTTGTTTCTTAATTTTATAATGCCAATAAGGAACGTTTCAGCTCAAATTACCCTGTTTATCTGCATGACCCTGTTTTTCCCTTTCTAATATACAATGCCCTCATGCTCTCTGCCTGTCACCCTTCAATCCAAAACAACCTTTAAAAAATAGCCATAAGCAACATGGAACATGGGAGAGTAGGAAGCTCCTGACTCTCCCTCTACCCATGGATGCATCAAATAAACATCTATTCTATTTCCCTCTGTGGGAAAGTCAGAGACCAACTGAGAGACTCCTACCCACTGGACAACTGCAAAAACATCCGCATCAAGCAGCAGGAAAAAGTGGAGGCACTTTCAGGCATGGATCTACCCCAAAGTACTGTGCCATCAAATCGGAAAAGTAATCCTCAAAAACAAAGCTCTTCTGTGGAGGGACAGGTTTGGACCTCACATAGACTTCCCTAACTGTAAGGTTCTTGTGGTTTGGCTCTTAATTCAGCAACTCTGGGAATGGAGGGAGGGGATTAGAGGCAAGTGAATCTCTCTAGACCCCTGGAAAAAAGTGATGACTTTATATAGGTAGGCAAGCACTTCCAGGGGCTTTATCTCCTGGGAACAGTGCAGAGAGAGGGCTTAAAAAATGCAGCCCCCCACCCCCACCCCTCTCCTGTATCTCCCTGAAACAGACATACTTTTTCAGGGGCCACTTGACAACCTGGCTTCTAAATAACTTGTATCAGGAAGTTAAAGGGGCAGACAAGTATTAACCTGCTGACAGTATGAGAAGGAGATGGCACTTCTTGAACATTCTCCCCTGTCTCACCACAGTGACAGCTCCAGGTCTACTAATCCCTCCTGGAGAAAGTTGGTCCACACATCAGGTACTCTCAACTTTTACAACTTTTACTGAAAGACAGCATCCTAAAGCTCCTAGTTTTGGAGAAAGAGGGGAATAAGCACATGTAAGTCTATTTAGACCACCAAAAAAAAAAAAAGTGACAGTTTTACATGGAAGTATAAGCATTTCCAGGGTCTTCTTTCCCCAGGAGTAGTGCAGAGAAAGGGCTTTAAAAATACAACTTTCTGTTTCTTCTTGGAAAGATTTTATTCCACAAATCAAGTGACCACAAGTTTAACAGCTACCTTTTGAAAGATGCTATCCTAAACCTCTTAACCTTAGGAGCAGAAGGGGATAGGCATATATGATTCTCCCTAGATCACAAAACAAAGAGGTAGTATTAAACTTGCTTGCAAATACTTCTGGGGGTTATAGCCCATTGGAGGAGCACAAAAAAAAATTAAAATTAAAAAAGAGACAAAAACATGCAGCTCACATTTTCTCTTTGGAAGGGGCTTATAGTACATACTCCCAGTGACTATCTGACAGCCTGGCTTCCGACAAACTTGCATCAGAAGCTAACAAGATGAACAAACAATAGCCCTCTAGCAGCCAGAGCCAGAGCTTGACACTTCATGAGTTTTCATGAGCCTTTTGTTCCAGCTGACCACTCCAGCCTGGGTGATAAATCCAAGTGTACCCATTTTTCCTAGAAGGCGTTTGGCCATGCACTGAGTGATACAACTTCTATAGCTTCCACTCAAGGAGCTATCTACTTAATGGCATAGCCCTAGGAATTGACAGGGCTTTTCATTCTTAAGTGGTCCTAGATCACAGAAAATAAGAAGGTGGACATAAAACAGGCTTACTTCCATAAGCTATCTCCAGGAATAGAAGGTGCAGCATGAACATGAATACAGAGGTTTGCCACAGATTCTCTCTCCAGCTTAATGCAGAGAGAGTGAAAGATAAGTGCCCATCCTCAGTTTTACTGTGACGATAGAAGAAACTGGAACACATATTCAACACCCCAACTTTTCCAGTTACATTTAGAAAATCTGGCTCCAACCTTACCAGCCTTGGGGTGCTGCCAGAACAAAGCACATTGTAAGCTCCAGAGGGCCACCCAAAACAGAAAGAAACCTGGAAAAACACAAAGATATGAAAAGCACCTTAAAAATCTCTGGTCAGATGGATTGGTGAGATCCTTCTCCTCCCCAAGGCCAACCTGACAAGATTGGGTGAGGTAGTTGTCTTATCTAATGTGCAGATACCAACACAGAGCATGAAGGAAAATGAAGAAACAGGGAAGTATATTCTATTTTTTTTTTAAGATAAATTTCTAGAAACCTGAGAGAAATGAAGATTTGTGATTTACCTGACAGGAAATTCAAAATAGTGGTCATAAAGATGCTCACTGAAGTCAGAAGAGAAATATAAGAACAAGCTGAGAATTTCAAAAAAGAGATAAAAAGTGTTTTAAAAAGTAACCCCAAAATAAGAGAGCTGGAAAATATTATAACTGAAATGAAAAACTAAATAGAGAGATTCAACAGTAGACTAGAGCAAGCAGAAGAAAAGATCAGTGAACTTGAATACAGGTGACTGGAAATCATACCATCTAAGGAGCAGAAAGAATGAAAAAGTGTAAGGATAGTTCACTGGTTAAAAAATTAAATTAAAAATTAAACAAAAATTAAAAAAACAACATTCTGCCTATAAGAGATTCACTTTACCTTAAATCATATTCAAATGGAAAATAAAGGGATTTTTTTTAAGTTCATGCAAATGGAAACAAATAGAGAGCAACAGTAGCTAAACTTATTTCAGGCAAAATAGATTTTAGGTAAAAAATTGAAAGAAGAAAAAAAGGAGGTCATTATACAGTGATAAAGGGGTCAATTCATCAAGATGATATAACAGCTGTAAATATATAAATACATGCACTCAACATCAGATCAGAGCATCTACATATATAAAGTAAACATTAAGAGATCTGGAGACATAGAATGCAAGACAGTACTATTAAGGGATTCAATATCCTGCTTTCAATATTGAGCCAATCATTTCGATAGAAAAATCAATAAGATAATATTGAACTTGAGCTACCTTTTAGACTAAATGGACCTAACACATATACAGAAGATTACACCCAACATGCAACTGAATGCACATTTTTCTCAAGTACACACAAAATATTCCCCACGATAGATAATATGCTAGGCCACAAAACAAATCTTAACACATTTTAAAAGGTCAAAATATTATCAAGTATATTCTCTGACCACTAGAATAGTATGAAACTAGAAATAAACATAAGGAATCATAGAAATGCAAAAATATGTGGAAACTAAACAACATGATCTTGAACAACTATTGGGACAAAGAGGAAATTAAAGGAGGAATTTTAAAATCTCTTGAGATGCCCAGCTGGGTGTCTCAGCCTGTAATCCCATGCCTTGGGAGGCTGAGGTGAGTGGATTGCCTGGACCCGTGGGTTCAAGACCTGCACGGGCAACTTGGCGAGACCTCATCTCTACAATAAATCAAAAAATTAGCCGGGTGTGGCAGCGCATGCCTGTAGTTCCAGCTACTCGGAAGGCTGAGGTGGAAGGATCGCCGGAGCCCAGCAGGTCGAGGCTGCGGTGGCCGGGAGCGGCCACTGCACTCCAGTCTGGGAGACAGAGTGAGACTCCAACTAAAAAAAATAAAATAAAATAAATAAAATCTCTTGAGATAAACAAAACGGAAACACCAAAACTTAGAAAATACAGCATAAGTTTGAAGAAATAATTTTTTTTTTTTTTTTTGAGTTGGAGTCTCACTCTGTTGCCCAGACTGGAGTGCAGTGGCCACTCCCGGTCACCGCAGCCTCGACCTGCCCTGCTGGGCTCCGGCGATCCTTCCGCCTTAGCCTTCCAAGTAGCTGGAACTACAGGTGCGTGCTACCACACCTGGCTAGTTTTTTTGATTTATTGTAGAGATGAGGTCTTGCCAAGTTGCCCAGGTGGGTCTCGAACCCGCGAGCTCAGGCAATCCACTCACCTCAGCCTCCCAAAGCGCGGGATTACAGGCTGAGCCACCGAGCCCAGCTTGAAGAAAGAATTTTATAGCAATGACTGCCTACATAAAAAGAGAAGAATGATCTCATAAACAACACAACATTACACTTTGAGGAACTAGAAAATAAATAAGCTAAGCACAAGGTAGGAAATAACAAAGATCACAGTAGATATAAATGAAATAGAGACTAGAAAATCAATAGATCAACTAAGCTAAGAGTTGGTTTTCTGAAAAGTTAAACAAAATTAACAAAACCTTATCTAGAAAAACTAAAAACAAAGAGCAAAGAATTAAATTAATAGTGTCAAAAATGAAAAAGAAGACATTACAATTGATAACATAGAAATAAAAAACACATCCTCTCCAGCATCTGTTATTTTTTGAGTTAAAGATGATGGCCATTCTGACTAGAGTTAGGTAGTATCTCAGTGTACTTTTAATTTACATCTCCTTGATGATTAGTGAGGTTGAACATTTCTTCATGTATCTGTTGGCCGCTCGTATGTCTTCTTTTGAGAAGTGTCTATTCATATCTTTCACCCACTTTGTAATGGGGTTGTTTGTTTTTTTTTTTCTTTTCAGCACACTTGAGTTCCTTGTAGATCCTTGATATTAGGCCTTTGTCAGACATGGAGTTGGCAAATACTTTTTCCCAGTCTGTGGGCTGTCTCCCTGTTCTCTTGATGGTTCCTCTGGCTTTGCAGAAGCTTATCAGTTTAATGAGGTCCCACTTGGTCTATCTTATCTCTTATGGCCTGTGCATTTGGGTTTTGCTCAGGAATTGGATGCCAGTTCCAACTTCCATAAGGGTGTGTCCTGCATTTTCTAAAGTTCTTATGGTTTGAGGTTTTACATTTAGGTCTCTGATCCATTTAGAGTTAATTTTTGTGTATGGGGATAGATAGGTAAGCCAGTTTTCCCAGCAC
>CAUYQG010064954.1:0-13652 GCA_963574415.1 Tarsius wallacei | reverse complement strand
AGAAGCAACACAGAAAGAACTTGTAAGAGAGATTATGGCCATAAAAACTTTATCCAGGAAATAAATAACAAGATGACAAGAATGGAAAGCAGAATTAGTCAAACACTGGAAAGAATCTCAGAGTTTGAAGACCAAAACATGGAATCAACCTGGTCTGTAAAAAACATAGAAGGTAAATTTATAAAGAACAAAGAGTCCAAGAGATGTGCGATTATATCAAGAGACTGAATTTATGACTGATTGGTATCCCAGGAGAACAAAGGGAAATGGAGAACACCTTGGAACAAATATTGCAGGAGGTTATCCAAGAAAACTTTCCCCATTCACTAGAGTTGTGACCATCCAAACACAAGAGATACAGAGAACTCCCAGAAGGCATCAAATGAGAAGACAAACCCCTAGACACATAGTAATTCACCTACACAAAGTAGGTACAAAAGAAAAAATCCTAAAGGCAGAGAGAGAGAAAGGTCAGACTACCTACTGGTGAAGACCAATCAGAATAGCAGCAGACCTAATGGCAGAAAGACTACAAGCTAGAAGGAACTAGAGTCCAATTTTCAAAGTCCTCAAAGAAAATGGAACTCACCCCAAGTCATTTTCCAAAGCTAAGATCACACTGATATCCAAACTAAAGATCCAACAACAACAAAAAGAAAATGACAGGCCAATAACTCTTATGAACATAGATGTAAAAATCCTAGCAAATCAGATCCAAAAACACATCTCAAAAATCATCCACCATGAACCAGAAGACTTTATCCCTAGAATGCAAGGCTGGTTCAACAACTGCAAGACCATAAATGTAATTACATGCATCAACAGATGTGAAAACAAGAACCACATGATTATATCATTAGATGTAGAAAAAGCTTTTGATAAAATCCAGCAACCATCCTTGATAATGACCCTTGAACACCTAGGCATAGAAGAAACATACCTCAAAGTAGTAAGCACCATCTACAATAAACCCACACCCAACATTTTGCTTAATGGACAGAAACTGGAAGCATTTCCCCTGAAAACTGGAATAAGGCAAGGCTGCCCACTCTCTTTCCTCCTATTCAACATAGTGTTGGAAGTCCTAGCTAGAATAATCAGACAAAAGAAGGAAATGAGGGATATTCAAATAGAAAAAGGAGAAGTTAAGTTTTTTTCTTGGTTGACAATATGACCCTATACCTTGAAAATACAAAAAAATTGTCAAAAACCTCATTGCACTAATACAGGACTTAGGCAAAGTTTCATGGTACAAAGTAAAAGTACAAAAGACAGTTGCATTCTTTTTTTTTTAATCAGAGTCTCATTCTGTTGCCCAGGTTGGAGTGCAGTGGCACGCTCACAGCCACCACAGCCTCAACTTGTTGGTCTCAGGTGATCCTTCTGCCTCAGCTTTCCAAATAACTGAAACAACAGGCGAACGCCACCACACCCAGTTAGTTTTTTGATTTACTGTAGAGACAAGGTCTCACCAAGTTGCCCAAGCTGGTCTTGAATCCCTGGGCTCAGGCAATCCTCTCGCCTAGGTCTCCCAAAGTGTGGGGATTACAGATTTGAGCCACTGTATCCAGTGGACAATTACCTTCTTATACACCAACAATAGACAGAGAAACAAATAAAAAGCACCATCCCATTCACAATAGCCACAAAAAAATGAAATAACTTGGCATCTTCCTAATCAGAGAAGTGAAAGATCTTTACAATGAAAACTACATAACACTGCTCAAAGAAATCCGTGATGACACAAACAAATGAAAAATATTCCATATTCATGGATAAGAAGAATCAACATTGTTAAAATGTCCATCCTACTCAAGGCAATCTACAGATTCAATGCAACACCCATTAAACTACCAATATCATTCTTCTCAGACCTAGAAACAATAATACAGAAATTCACATGGAAACCTAAACAACCACAAATAACTAAAACAGTCCTCAGCTTAAGAAACAAAGCAGGCCGGACTCGGTGGCTCAGCCTGTAATCCCGCGCTTTGGGAGGCCAAGGTGAGTGAATTGCCTGAGCCTGCGGGTTCGACACCTGCCTGGGGAACTTTGCAAGACCTCATCTCTATAATAAAATCAAAAAAATTAGCCGGGTGTGGTAGTGCGCACCTGTAGTTCCAGCTACTTAGAAGGCTGAGGTGGATGGATCGCCGGAGCACAGTAGGTCGAGGCTGCAGTGGCCAGGAGCGGCCACTGCACTCCAGTCTGGGTGACAGAATGAGACTCCAACTCAAAAAAATAAAACAATAAAAAAAAGGAAACAAAGCGGAGGTATCACACTTCCAGACTTCAAACTTTACTACAAAGCTACAATAATCAAAACAGCCTGGTATTGGTACAAGAACAGGCATATAGACCAATGGAATAGGATAGAGATTGCAGAAGCAAAACCTCAATTTCTTAACCAACTCATCTTCAACAAAGCCTCCACCAACAACCACTGGGGAGAGGAGAATCTATTCAGTAAATGGTGCTGGGAAAACTGGCTGAACCCATGCAGAAAATTGAAATAGGACCCCTACCTAACATGCTACAGAAAATCAACTCTAAATGGAGCAAAGACCTAAACATAAAACCGCAAACTATAAGAATCTTAGAAAATGAAGAAGACACCTTTATGGGAATCAGAATAGGTAACCAATTCCTGATCAAAACCTCAGATGTCCATGCCATAAGAGATAAGATAGATTAGTGGAACCTCATTAAGCTGAAAAGCTTCTGCAGAGCAAAAGAAACCATCAGGAGAGTGGGGAGACAGCCCACTGAATGGGAAAAAAACATATGCCAATTGTATATCTGGCAAAGGCCTAACATCTAGGATCTACAAGGAATTCAAATGTGCTATAAAGAAACAATAAATAAATAAACAGCCCCATTAAAATGTGGGCAAAAGACATGAATAGATACTTCTCAAAGGTAAACATATGGGTAGTAAACAGACACATTAAAAAATGTTCAGCTTCACTAATCATCAGGGAAATGCAAATCAAAACCACATTGAGATACCCTCTAACTCCATCATTAAAAATGGCCATCATTAATGAAACAAAAAACAACAGATGCTGGTGAGGATGCAGAGAAAAGGGAATGTTTTTATACTGCTGGTGGGAATGCAAACTAGTTAAGCCTCTAATGGAAAACAGTATGGCAAGTTCTAAAAGAACTAAAAATTGACCTTCCATACAACCTAGCAATTCTCCTTCTGGGAATATACCCAGAGGAACTCAAATCATTCTACAAAAAGATATCTCCACCTGTATGTTTACTGCAGCACTATTTACAATAGCAAAAACATGGAACCAACCATGCTGCCCATCAAAACTTAACTGGATTAAAAAAAAAGTGGTCCATATACACGATACAATATTTTGCAGCCATAAAGAACGACAAATGTACAAACTTTGCAGTCACTTTTGTGAAGTCAGAGTCTGTAATACTCAGTGATCTATCACAGAATCAAAGAACTGAGTACCACATGTTCTTATGCATAAGCAGACCTTGAACCTTCACCATAATACTGTAAGAAAGATTGGCAGTAGCTGGACACTGCTGGGGGTGACTGGAGGCACATAACATCAGTAAGCCTACCTGATCTCAAACCAGGCAAAGTGGGGACCAAAGGAAGGCCCAAACTTTACCTGCACAATGATCACTTCTATACCTAATCCTGAATTGTACACCACATCTTAAAATAAAATAACTTAAAATCAACATAACTATCCTTAGGGAAAATAAGCAATTTTCTTAATCTTTAACAGGAAAAATGTAGTTTTAAAAACCTCTGAGAAGTGCTGGGTACTGTAACAGTAATTGCAGTAATGAACCTAATAGATAAGACTGAATAGCAAAATGAGTGTAACTTTTTTTTTTTTGAGTTGGAGTCTCACTCTGTTGCCCAGACTGGAGTGCAGTGGCATGCTCCGGGCCACCGCAACCTCAACCTGCTGGGCTCCGGCGATCCTTCCGCCTCAGCCTTCCAAGTAGCTGGAACTACAGGCACGCGCTACCACGCCCAGCTAATTTTTGATTTATTGTAGAGATGAGGTTTCGCCAAGTTGCCCAGGCAGGTCTCTAACCCGCGGGCTCAGGCAATCCACTCACCTCAGCCTCCCAAAGCGTGGGATTACAGGCTGAGCCACCGAGCCCGGCTAACTTTAAAAAATTTTTGAGTCAGATTATGTCCAACAGTTATCTCTTAAAGCATCAGTAGTGTATTAGTATGGTTTAGATATTATAAAATAAGTTAAGAAATATGTAGGAAAGCAATAAATGTCAATATCCATATACCAGACTAGAAAAAAAAAAGTAAACTTACAATAGTCAATACTTGAAAATATAATGGTACAATTTTTTAGAATTAAACATACCTCATAGTTTAGAAGGCAGACAAAGAAAAAAAACATGCATGGACATTTATTTGAAAAAGATATACTGATAGCAACTAAACATATGAAAAGATGTTCAATATCATTAGTCATTAGAATAATACAAATTAAAACAAGTTATCACTACATACCTATTGAAATGGCTAAAATAAAAACAGTGATAGCACTGAATACTGATGAGCACGTACAGAAACCGACTCACTCATGTATTTCAGATGATAATGTAAATAAATAAACTACTCCGGAAAATAGTTTGACAGTTCCTTTTTAAACTAAGAATCAACGTACTATATCACTCAGCAACTGTACTGTTGGAGATTTATCCTAAAGAAATGAAAATATATTTTCACCCAGGAACTGGTACATGAATATTTATTGCAATTTTATTCTTAATAGCCCCAAACTTAAACAACCCAAATGCATTTTAAAGGAAGTATTAGTGATCAAACTGTGGTATATCCATACCATAGAATACTATTCAGCCATATCAACAGAATTAACTGTTGATATTGCAAGAACTTGGATTAATTTCAAGGAAATTAGAATGAATGGAAAAAAGTCAATTTCAAACAAATATATAGTGCATGATTTCATTTATGTAACATTTGTGAAATAACATAATTATAGAGATGGAGAGAAAATTAGTGGGTTCCAGACATAAGTGTGGCTATAAAGGGTAGCATAAAGGAGTGATGATGCAGTGGAGTAGCTTGATTTAATTATGGTTATACAAAGCAACATGTGATAAATTAGAACTACACACACACAACACACACACACACAAGTACACCCACAAATGAGTGCATTCCTACTAATCTCTATGAATAGTACCAATGTCATTTTTTTTGGTTTTATTTTTTTTCCTCTTTTAATTTTTATTTAAAATTGTGGGGTACAGTTCAGGGCTAGGTATACTAATATTCACCGTGCAGGTACCCTTATCAATGAGGTGCGCCCCCCTTCCCCAGGCAGATATTGACTACTGTCAGCCCCACCTTCGCACCCCCACCCCCAGCAGTTTCCCACCACTTTCAATGCTTTTCTTATAGTAATACGGTAGTTGTTCAAGGCCCACTACTAAGTTTGTGTGGTATTTTGGTTTTGGGCATGATGGTGGAGGAAGGTTTCATGGAACTTTCCTGTACATTTCTATGTAACTTCCTAAGAATCTATAATTATTTCAAAATAAAACTTTAAAAAAGTCAAAAAAGATTTCATGTTGAAAAGCCTCATAAAATACTTAAGGTTATACACAAAGGTGAGAAAAAAATACACACTTTCACACAAACTTGTCATAGTAAATTTTAAGAATATCAAAGAAAAAGCAAATACTGGAACATCTTCTAGCAAACAGGACTTGTTCAACAACGAAGGATGGAAAATCTTACTAGCATGTTTTGTAATAGCATCTGTGCATAAGAAAGACAGTGGAGCAATATTTTCAAACAATTAAAGAAGAAAAGTAAACCTAGAGTTAATGTCCAGCTAAACAACCCAACATGTATTCATTTATTTATTCAGCAAATATTTACTGTACTTATGTCTCAAGCACAGTTCTAGGCATTAAGGGTAATACAGTGAATAAAATAGAGCAAAATACTTTATTCCATGCTTTTATGCTATAGTAAAATAAAATTTCATTAGTTCCATTAATCCCTAATGATCTCTATGTTTCCCGACCAATCAGGAAAGCTTTGTTCACATGTTTTCCCTTCCTTTAATGACCTAGGCTCACCACTAGAGCTTAAAAGAATCTGTACATGCATGAATGTTTTTAGCAACTTTATGAGCTGAGCCTGTGGCTGAAGCTGAAGCTTTCTCTGGACCAACTTGGCATGGAAATCTTGATTGAAAAGCTATGGCAAAGCCTGGGAATAAACTTAAAAACAACGTAACTGTGCCTTGTGTGGAGATCTTAGCCATTCATCACCACGAGCAATGATGCTTGGGGTTGAGAATGACTTTTCAGCAATAATTTCATAAGACATATACAGATACCATTAGGCTTAAGTCCTGATGAAGTCCTTTTGCTCATTCCCTCTCTTCCCAGGATACATAAGCATGACTTATTATTTGCCTTCTTTTTCCCCTTCCTTTACAATAAAGGACTTTGTGAAACTATATGTAAATATAAAACATGTTTAATATCTTCATATGTCTATTTTTAAATGCGCTCTAGTCGATTTTTTAACAGTTCCACCAAGACCTCAATTGTGAAACGGTATTAATATTTGAATTGTTATTACTATTTTTAACTTCTCAACATTTACATTAGTGATAATTACTGGAATTGTATATTTGCTCAGACCCCTTTTTAAAATACATAAAACTTTGCAGATGTATGGAACAGACATTCTACCTCTCTCCAGATTTTCTCTCTGTCACTACAGGGAGGAACTATATTCAGGATGTACTTTCCAATCTTTTTCCAAATATGGCTTTATACTTTTCCAACATATTTTTGAATACACAGAGTTATACTTATGGAGAAAATAAAAATTGTATGCCCTGCTTCCAAAAATACTTGCTTTTTTTGCTGTGCTAAGGGGAATTTTTCTGAAATTTAGGGTTTGTTTTGTTATTGTTTTTTTCAAAGCAAGTGAAACAAAGTGGGCATGGCATTTTATTGATATAGAATGTATGTAATATAAGAGTTCCTTCCCACTATTTGTCTACTTTTATTGCTTCCTATATGGCCATGATGTTTTCATGCTCTCAACTAATAATGACTAAGAATCTGCTTTATGTTCGAGGTAATGCCATCTAGCATTTTATGGTAGTGAAAATACGCATTTTCTCAAGATTTACAAAACGGAGTATGGCAATACCTCATTTGCTATAATCTCTAAGGAGCTAGGAATACAAGGACCTAGTTAAATATGCAGACTAATCAGTGTTTGTCTTTTTGATGATGCAACCTACTTTTTCTTTCTTAATAAATTATACCAGAAAATGAAAGGCATGAAGTTGTTTTATGTCAAGAAACACATTCTTTTAATTTTAGGGCAGAGTTAGCTAGTGTAACTTTTATAAATAAGAATGACAGTTGGTTATATGCCTTGACTTTTTACTACCCTGAAACAACAAATTTTATTTTGGTGCTTCAAAAGTTTTATTTTAGAATCTTAACTAAAATGTTCAGTCCTATACTTGACCTGGGAGAACTTCATTGTGTTTCCAATGAAGAAAATATTTCAAATCCTCATCTTCATTATAGAGCCACAGTATTAGATGGCTAATATAATTTATTTTTTCTCCAAAAAGCCTAATTGAACTTATTATTGGTCTAATATGTGCCAGTTACATTATTTGTAATACATAGCATATTGGAATACCAGTTTCACGCCATGGAAAATAGTTTCTATTTTATGCTGGAGTTTGGCTTTGCTTATTACCTAAATATTACTTGATTATTTATTATGATAGCCTGGTTTTCAAACATCTTTTTTTTTAGTTGACATAAAATCAAATGCTTTTATATAGAGCAATTTCTTGACTGCTTTTTGTATGTATGTGCTCAACTCTAATTGTTAAATCCAAATCATATTATGCAATAATTTTTTATCAACTAGGAAAGAGCTTGTTAAACAATGTTTAATTTTTTTAATAAAAAAGGGTGCTTTCAATGTATCTATTTCTTAAAGGAAGAAAGATTTCTAAAAATGGCCATTTTTTGGACATATTTTGTTGAAAAATTATGGTTCATATAGCTATTATTACTGATGCTAACATTAGTAATAACAGTACTAATTAGAAAAATTGGGTCTAATCTACAAAAGAATGTGTAGATAGCCAGAGCTATGGTGAGGGTAAGTATTTTATGAGACTAATGCAATTCATCAATGAGCAATACAAAAGGGACATATCATGAGTGTTCAAATGTACTAAGAATATCTGAGAAAATTCACACTAGAGTCATTGATTGTCATCAAATTTTTTTGATATCTCCAATATACAAGCTGTGTTTCAGTGTTTCGGTGGAATGGAAATTTCTGTAGCTTGAGGAGGCATATGGAAATTACCCATCTATTAAAACAAAAGTAATGGAACTTCCAGGAACAAGCTTACTCAAAACAGACAACCAAGCAAATTTTTAATGTCCCAGAAAACTTTTCTCTATATCTAGATGATTATATTTTATTTTATTTCATTCTCACAATACTATTATTTATTATATTTCTATGCAATAAATTAAGTCCTTAACTTAGACGAAAACTCAAGATTTCTTTCACCTTCTCTGGATGACTCACCTTATACAAGAAGTACTATGCTGAAAATATTTCAGATAGTAAATGAAATTTGCAGTGATACAGTCTCAAGACTGGAAAAACCTATTTTCAAGCAGATGGGATTTCTTGAAATTCATGTGAAAGTATTAAGTACTAAACTTTGCATGAACACAAATAAGACTTTGTCTCTTTTCTTCACTTGACAAATGTATATATTTCCACATTCCATTTTACAATTTTATTTATGCTGTTTTGACGCTCATGCAAACTATATCATACATAATTATTGATATCAATGTGTGATTTGCATATGTACACCAAACTACACATGCACTGAAATATATGCAAATGTAAGTATATTCAAACAGAGTATGTAATATTTCTTCAGCCTTAAAACTTATTAAGTTATTATCCGGTTATACAAAATGGTACTAAAATACTGTAAACCAGAGTGACTTTAATGAGAGATGCTTTGAACGTCAACATGGCTTATAAGCTACCTGACAGAAACAGAAATGATGTACCCATAAGCATAAAGTTCAATTCACAATGGCAAAAAGAAAAAAAATCATGTTAGTTGAGTTATTTGGCAATTAGATAACTAAAGCAACAACAACAAAAATACAAAATGTCCGCTTTGCTTAATCTTACTTGGTGGTAACAGAAACAACCAAATCCAACCTAAACCCCTGAAAGTCAACAGTTACATAGTAGGCATGGAAAATATGCATATCTGACCAAATAAAATCATTAAAAATTAAATAAAAATATTTTATTACATTAATGGAATTCTTAATATTGAATGTTGACATATTAAGGCCATTCTATAAAAGAGGCATCAATAATTTATTAATATTGTACAATTAGTAATAATATGATACAGTTAGTATTACTATTGTACATCCAGGCCATTTTTTTGTTAGATATTATACTATACTATAGGGTAAGCAGGTGGAGGGGAGATGTAGTTCAGAAAAGAGTGACATTTTTCTTGCCTCTGAAATGATTTTGTTCATTTATCTGTCCAACAATGTATACTCTCAAAATGAGTGTTTAAATTTACTTTTCTTAAATTGAGGTGACTCTTTAAAATAATAATAAAAATAATATCTACTGAGTGTTTACTATGTGTTCCTAAATTTATAATCTTTTAAATATTTAACATATTAAGTAATAATCGTAGCCAAAGTTACTTTACTTTCATTTTGTGAACAGATAGGTACATAATAGATGCTGGATAAATCTGGATGTGGATAGAAACACTGAGCATTGCCAATGCCTTATTTTATAAAATAAAAGCTATCAATGCACCTTCTTGTAAAACTGTTGATAACAAAAAATAATCACTTTGCAGCACATGTTCTGTTTCAAATCCAGGAAGATTTCACTCTTCTGTCTTTGCTGTTAGTTAGAACACATATTTACTAGCTATCTGTTAGCTAGAAGTTCGCTCTTTTTTTTTTTAAGTGAGAAACAGGATTTATTGAGAGGACAGGAAAGCTCCCACAGTGGGAGGAGACCCCAGGGGGTTGCCCTAGCACTTCACTCTGGCTGACAATGGGTTAATTTATCCTTATAATGCAATTCATGAAGGGCGAGAATTTTCTTTGTTTGAATCACCGTAATATTTCACCATGGTATAGTCTAGTATTTACTGAAACAACATATAAACATTATAGTTACTCAGCAAAAAAATGTGCCTTACTTCTGGGTTGGAATAAAGTTATATTGCTGCCAGTCACGGTAGCTCAAGCCTATAATCCCAGAACTTTGGGAGGCCGAGGCGAGAGGATTGCCTGGGTCTGCAGGTTTGAGACCACCCTGGGCAACATGGTAACACCTCGACTCTACAACAAATCAAAAAAATTTGCTGGACATGGTAGCGCACGCCTGTAGTTCCGGCTACTTTGAAGACTGGGGCGGAAGGATTGCCTGAGCCCAACAGGTCGAGGCTGCAGTGGCCATGAGCATGCTACTGCACTCCAGCTTGGGCGACAGAGTGAGACTCCAACTCAGAAAAAAGAAACTCCTATTGCCTGCCCATCCTGACAAAATGTGCCATTACTTAGATTTAGTGACTGATAGCTATTAAAAACCTATCCCCAACATTCAGATTAATTACCAACTGACACTCATTGAGCAATCCAAATTACAAAGTTTTGCTCTTTGTCTTAAGTTTCTAGCAAACCAGTTATGAATTTTGCATTTCCATCCCCCATATAACCTGTGTTCTATCAGTTCTCTCATTCTAAGAATTTGAGAATATCTGCTGATCCCTCTTCTAGTTTGCAAAATGCCCAATTCTCTTCTGTTGGCCTTTGTATTCTTCTAATAATTTGATTCACACAATTTTTAAATTTTAGATCTTCAGTGTCCTTATAATAGACCTCTGCGTTTGTCCAACACATTTTTGAAGACATAGTGCCTATAGAAACAAATGTAATTTAGCTGGGTTTTTATTTTCCTGTGACATAATGCTGTGTTGTTCTCATTTTTTAATTGCTTTGTGACACCTTTCTTCACATCATTCATGTCTCTACTCAAACGCCAACTCCTTAGAGAGGGATTTCCTCAGGACACTCTCCTATAACAGCAAAGTCACTCTTTACTCCATTGTTTGATTGTGCTTCTTCCTCCCCCCAAAAATTTATTAGTATCTAATATCACAGTAGCTGTTTATTTGTGTACAATGTTTCTTCCTAAATAACAAGGAATGTTTCACAAAGTAAAAATTCTTCCTGAGTATTTTTCCTGAGTTGTTTCATTCTTCTCATTAGCTCAGAGTGGAGAGGCGTATCTTTGTCCTGGGCTTTAGAATGTCAGGCATCGATGTGAAGTTCCAGGCACCACTATGTTACACTGATGAAAGGTCTCACAAACAACTAGTCACCACATATATCATTGCCCTGCTATCACATCAGCAATACAAAACCAAAATTATCCTTAACATTGTAATTTTTGCTGTTTATTATCAAATGTAAACTAAACACTTAGAACAGTATAATCCTCACTCAAAATTTCAGGACCAAAGATTTAAAATAAATCCATGTGCAGTGCATAGAGCTCACTGAGCGAAAGGGGCCGGAAACAGCTACAGCCTTAGTTTTTTAAAAAATTTATTTTATTTTTATTTTACAGTTGTGGTATACAAGTAAGGGTTTGCAGCTTAAGTAGGCCATGCACAGGTGAAGTTTGGGCTTCTAGCTGGCCCTCTTTCTGTCTGGTCCTGACTTAGTATTTTGTATGATGATTGATCAACTCTTTCCTCCAAAATTTCATCTTTTGTCACCTCTCTCTTAGCATGATGGCACTCTAACCCTGGTCAATTTTTTTTGGTGCTTCTTGGGATCATTCTGTCCTATTTTCTAACATCATGACTATTTGGATAGAAAATTCAAAATATTTAAATATGTCAGGAAATGCAGTTATGATTGAAGCATTTAGGAGTCTCAGTCCCTTCTAAAGCAGGGCTACTTGCCACCATGATAATGCCTCTTAGAGCCTCATAAGTTCTTATTAGTCGACAATTTTCATGCAAGTGACCAGTGTAGTAAATTGCCAATAATTTTTTTTTACGTATTCAGCAGACATAATATATCCTCAAAATATATTGATTTAAACCATATTCTAACTCTGAGATTTTTTTTCCATATTTTTTGACATAATTTAGGGTTATGAATGTAGCCACTAAATCTTTAGGTCTTCTTACCTTACCTCATATAGTTTTTGAGAAACCAAAATGGCAAATGAACGTGGGAAAAATTATTATCACCTCAGTTTCGTTAATGTGCTTGTTAATTCAAAATTAGATTCACTCTTTCCCCAGATCGATATATAAGTCCATTTCCCATCAATATAATTTAAAAATTTTCTCAAAATGATGACTATATAGAAAAAGTAAAGACCAGTCTTTGCTGCCTTCTCAAATATTCACTCATTCTGGGTTCAGAATGCATTTTATTGACACCTGCTTTGTTTCTATATCTGTTTTATTTGTTGCATAGCATTAATTGATTTCTAAAATTATTCTGTACATTGTCTTCTCTTCTCTCTACAAAAATATAAGCTTCATGAGACCATGTACTTTTCCTGTCTGGTTCAATTCTTATCCTATGTACATATCACAGTATATAACATGTAATTGCAAAAGAAGAAACAAAGAACATTAGAGGTTTGGTGAATTATTTACAAGATTATCTGTCATATTTTATTTTTCTTTTATATAGACCATACTTAGACAGGGGCATGCATTTAGTAATGTGTTAATTAGCTCATTTAGTCACTCATGCCATATACATTGGGTTCCCTTGAGCTATTTACAAATACTTGTATTATTTGAAATAAATGGTTCAACTTAATAATCAAATCTTTGCTCATATTTCTTTAGTATTTACTCTAAAAGTAAACTTAAAAAGTATATCTTTCCAAGGTTACATTTTCAGCAGAAAAGCAAACGCTACTATCAATATATTAAATCAAATATTGTTGAATGGCAATGTTAGTAGTAATTTGATCTCTTCACATGTACTTGTCTTTTTTAATAGGAAAAAACATAATTTATCTAGAAAGCAAATTAGAGAAAAGAGAAAGAAGATTCACCTACCCAAGGTAGGGGAGTGGGCCAAAGCTTAAAAAAACACGATTCTGGCCATAGTTCAAACATCACATTGCCAGACCAAAGCTTAGCAAAGCACTGGTGAATGGAGAGAGAGAAAGAGAAATTCACCTCCCCAAAGCAGGGGAGGGGGCCAAAGCCAAGAAACATGGCGACCATAACTCAAAGAGCCACGTGGACACACCAGAGTTTAGCAAATCAATGGCCATATTTGGTTCTTTTGTTTCTTTTTTCCTTTTTTTGCGTTGGAGTCTCACTCCGTCGCCCAGACTGGAGTGCAGTGACCGCTCCCGGCCACCGCAGCCTCGACCTGCTGGGCTCCGGCGATCCTTCCGCCTCAGCCTTCCGAGTAGCCGGAACTACAGGCGCACGCTACCACGCCCGGCTAGTTTTTTTGATTTATTGTAGAGATGAGGT
>CAUYQG010064948.1:0-13044 GCA_963574415.1 Tarsius wallacei | reverse complement strand
TGATTTTATTGGGATTGTCCTTCCTCATACCTGAGCAAACACCTGGTGGGTGGGGGGGCACCCCTCATCCACCCGGCTTTGTGCTCACGTGAAAGTCTTGTGATTTAGCCCGCGAAAATTTGGGATAAAAGGAACATGAAGACCTCCATTAAACGGCTACTGCTCAATCCGTTTGAACGGTGGTCCATTCTCTTTCTTTCTCTCTCTTTCTCTCTCTTTCTCTCTCTATATATATCTCTCTCTCCTGCAGAATCGGCTCCTGCACTAGACAGGAGTCTAATCCCTTTTTTCCCCAGGAATAATCGCCAACGCCACCACACCTTTCCAGGGACACTCTAAATCTCTCCATGGGGGCTGGTCCCCCATAGCATGTGACACATCTATCAGAATGGATCAGGCGGCCTAATGCTGGGCTAATTGCAAAATCTGAAAGATCACAGGAGGGGCCAAACAGAGTGGCATCAGGCAGAGTCAAAAAGACAGGCTGCAGGCCTCAGGATCCTGCCTGCCTGAGCTCTGTCCTCGCAGGATGGAACAGAATGCAACATTGTCACATTCTTTTCACCTTTCCTCTGCAATATGTTTTTTCTCCTTGTATTCCATAATTCAGCAAATCAAGTTGGGGCTAGCAGCTTTGGAGCCAGAGCGACCCAGATCGTCAACAGAGGTTCTTTTGGGTACTAGTTACCTGGTCTCAAGCATGCTATTCCTCCAGGCTACCACTTCCTCAACTCATAAAATATACCCGGTAACACCTGCCTTGAAAGGATGGCATAAGACTTACAGAGAATATGTGTAAAAAGGCAAGCCCAGGTATAGTCAACAAATAAAAATGGTGCCAAGTCAAGCTTATAGCTGTGCCGCTTTTCATGTCTCATATCAAGTGGGAATTTTAAAAATGTTTTCAAAATATAAAATGACTAAATCTTAAAAGAAACAAGTTCTAAGTATTAACATAATGCTCAACTTTCAGGAAAATGTTACAAGGGGCATTTGTGGATCCTTTTTTCACCATTAGGTGTCTCCACTCTGAATATCAAAGCAGTAGGATTTTCTAATAACAGCTAAAAGATACGCAGCACATCCCAATAGCCAGGAAAGTGCTTTGCTGAATGGATGTTAGCCACAAAAGACTAAAAGCTTGACTAAAATGGCTAAATGTTTACGTTTGCGTAAAGCATCATTAACTTTATCTAAAATCATTGATTTGATTGTATAACGCCACACAGTTTTGATTTGTGATACATCAAAAATAAGATTACTTATCTTTGAAGCAACTGCTATTTATGGCATGTGGTTACTCAGGGTGGAACAGAAAACAGCCAACATGTCCAAAAACATTGCCTGCAGGATAAAAGCTAAGATAAGGAAAGAAAGCCAACTGCTGCGAGACTAATTTCACCTTGCTGATCACAATCTTTCTCTGGAGGATAGCATACTTTGGTCTCATATCGGAAAATTCCACAAAACTAGCTTGTCACATGTAATGAGCCGTGCTCCTGGGTACAAAGATGATGCCATGTTGGCTGTCTTTGGTCAGAAGCAGTAATAGACTGGTGTGGGACCCGCTCTGCTTTCTCCTCATCGCCCTGAGATCAGTGGCAGGCAGGTCTGAGGCTGTCCTCCAGAGAGAAAGGCGGGGTTTTTGGCCTGGAAGCAAGAATAAGGCCCGCCTCTCCACGAATGCACGCATAAACGAGGCAGGCAGCCCTACAGGGGAATGCGTTGAACGAACACATTCAGTCGTACTCGCGCTTTGTCTAGCTCAGCTGTCCTTAATCTTTTGGCAAGCTGAGAACCCTGAGGCTGGTGTCTGTTCGGCCCTCGGCAGAACCGTGGGGAAGGAGTGTGGGTCGGAAAAGCCTCTCGCGGGAGTTGGGAGGTGGGGACGAACAACCCGAGGCTCATCTCCCTAGCTGCTGGGACGCACGGGGTGAGGAGTTGGCCTGGCCCGGACAGCACTCAACTCCCCTCTCTTAGAGCGCTTAGTTTGTACCACAAGAGCCAGAGGGAAAGCGTGTGAGGCAGAAAATCTTCTAGAACAACATGCAGGGTACTAGTGTGGAATCAGAACAAGCCTTAAGCGTGCCGAACACCGTGGGATAAATTTCTTGGTTTTTGAATGCCTTTAGTTTCTCCCGTTTAAATTTCAAATCGTCTGTGACATCATCTTGTCTCTTCAGGACTACTCCAGAGAGGTGCTCTTAGGATAAATTAAGTGATACTTGCCGAGTTGTTCTAGAGGCTCGCGATAAGGCTCGCAATACTTCTGGCGAATTGCTTACGGCGAACATGCGCATGTAAATAAACTGCCGTTGACAATCAGAATCAGAAGGATAAATTTCTTATTCCACAGCTTATTCTAAGTTGTATCTTAAAACTCCTACTCACAGCTCCTATTCACTATGTCATTATTGTGCAATTATAAAGCAATTGCTTATGAATAACCATTCTCATACTGGCGTGTCTCGGCTTTTGTACATGTTTTATGAATGCATATTTGAAGCAGAAACGGATAAGTGTTCAAATTCTGTAGTCAGAGACCCTGGTTGGAATCTGGGCTCACTATACACTGGCTGTGTGACTCTAGACAAGATACTTTGCCTCTCTGGGCTTCAGTTATCTCATCTGCAAAATGGTCGTGGTAGAGCTCCTTACTGGCTGATCATGAAATAATATAAGAGAACACAGAGAATGTTCAGACTGTTACTAACACTTACTAGGCACTTCGTAAAACTCGGTTACTCTCCACTGCACCCCAACCCACAATAAAACATAAGGTATGCAATGCAAATAGATATGCCTTCGGGACTCTGCCACTGGAGAAGTCCATTTCTGAAGTACCTAATTTTATATCACAAAGCTTGGGGAAATATATCATGCTTAATCATTTAAAAAAAGAAAGCGCCACGTGATGATATGATGCTGGGTGGCATTTCACCACCAAGTAGTGATGGTGTTCAGAGCATGTCACCCCCAGATAGGCCACTTTGGCATATTGATTATTTTGAGCTAAAGGAAACTGAGAACCAGCAAATGCAGAAAAATTTCACCTTCACCTCTATTGCTTAAAGAATAAACTTCCCCTTTTGTGAAGGAATTGTATACTTACAAAGAAAATTTTCATCAGTAAATGTAGCTACCCTTACCCAGAAGAGAGCTACTCCTAGACAAATGTTGACACCTGAGAGACTTTTATTCACCACACATTTCCTCCTCTCACCTTCCCACAATTTGTCTCCACCTCTCCCTAGTACCCCAAACCCCTGTTCCTTTCTCTAGCTCAAAATGATATATGTCTCAATCATCTGGCTGCTTCCTAGAGCCTTATGTTTCTGTGGAACTCCCATGTACACATACATAATTAAAATTATTCTTCTCCCATTAATGTCTTATGTCAATTTAATTCATAGAGCAGCCAAAGAGCCTAGAAGGGTAGAAGGAAGCAATTTTTCCTACCCTACAGTAGTTTCTCCTCCACTAAAATACATGAAAAAAGATTGTTGCCATCATGATTTTGTCTTACATCTCTTCTGTCTGAAGTTTACTTGTTTTTTTCCCTGTATCTGTCACAAAGGCAGATTTTCTTTTCCTTTTTGTTTAGAGTTGTGTATCAATGGTGTCCAGTTCTTGAAAATGGCAGCTCTTGAATATGAAGGTTCTGATCATTATATTTGTTAAAGATACATAGCATCAAACTATTACTTAAAAATGAATTAATTTCAAAAGCTTTTAAAAAAATCTAACCTAACAGAATTTCCTATTAAAGTGTCCTATCATCTTTAAATATACAAATACTTAAATGCTAAAAATATAAACAACATATTGAATTAAAATGTGTAATTCCAAGCAGCTCTTAAGGTAGTAATAATAATTTTTATTACAATAAGTGCAAAAAAATTTACTGTAATTGGTGTATAGACTAGCAGTTGCTAATGTTAATGAACCAGGCCTACAGCTACAAATTTCATTGTGTTTTTGTGTTTATTGGTTTATTTGTGTACTTTAAAAACTATATATAATCATGCAAATATTTTCAAGAGAGAAAAATTACCTATAATCCCCACTCAACATAAGTTTTTAAACTTTCAAATTTTGGGATGCATGATCAAAAATAATTATTTTTCACTATAATTTCACATCTAAGTCATGTACAATGATTTGAAAATTAAGTGATAAGCCCAAGAATAATATAAATTCAAAGTCTAAATGACATAATTATATTGCCATAATTAAACAAATTCCTAATCTGGCAGTCTCCATAGTTCTAATTTGTCTAATATATGAACTGAACCTAACCATGAATTTAAAACTAACATGATTGATTTACCAAATAGATGAAAAGAGAATACAAATTTTTTTTTACTGAACATGATCCAAATATTTATTCTTCCAACAAAAGCACTGTGTGAAATAGTTTGAACCATCGGAACATGTAAGTATTATAAAAGCACTCGACCTTTTATCTTTATATCCTCGCTGACTAGTTCAGGGGCTGGCACATTGCCAGTGTTCAACACACACTGCATAAATAAACCAATGTTAGAATATTCTTTTGGGAGTTCTATGCCTAACATAAACATTAATGTGAGGAAGCAACAGAAAATACCAACATGCTCAATTACACTGCTAGTCAGCAATACGATGTCATTCCAAAATACTCCTCCAGAAACATGCTGAGGCATGGTTTTACAGGTTCATGTCTGAGTACTGGTGTAGGACAAGTGCGGGCACTTGGAGACTTTGCCCTAAAAGCCCAGAAACTGAAGCCCTGGATAAAACCTTACAGCAGCTGGCTTAAAAATAACATTTGTATTTTAAACCTTCATGTTTTTAAAGGGAAAGGAGAACCACTATTGCTGGCCTTAATTGCTGCTGTTAATATCCGGAGGAGGGAGGGTCTGATGTGTGCATTTAAGGCTGCCATTTTCAAGTAAACGAGTTTAGCGTTCCATTACCCAACCTGTGCAACAAACACCGCTCTAAGCTCCAGGCATGGAACTCAACAGAAGCAAACCAAAGATAAAGAAATGACAGAGGCAACAAGAAGTTTAAATACAGGAGGGGCTGGGAAAATACAGAGTATGCTTCTACAGAAAACTGCATTAATTTGTTCACACAGAGACTGTGTCTAACATTGGTGTGTTGCGTGGCATTTTGAATGAAGTAAACACATGGCAGAACAAACAAGAAAGTTTAACAAAGAAAGAGAGAAAAGCAGGATTCACCTCTAGCACAGTTCTATGGCCTGTACCCTAGAGAAAGATCAGAAATGGCTCCAGGATACCACATAAGCTTCACAGATGAAGTAAAGAAAATTGTCTCAAAAAAAATTTTTTTTAGGTAGAGCATTTCACCTAGGATACACTGTTTATGTATGAAATAAATCAGCATTATTTATTCTGACGATGTAACTTTAATTGTTATATGGCTAAAAATGGGTATTCAAAAGCAAGACAAAAGTTGCAGTTTTATCATTTCTTTGAGGTTCCAATATCTATACCTGAAAGGGGACACTGACTTTTATTATGGAAGCAGCTGCTCTGTCATGACATCTGTAGAATGTACTTGAAAGTTATTTTCTCTCTGGTCAGCATAACTCTTCTAATTTCATCTCCATATGGAATTTTGAAAAATTACTAACCAGTTCAAAGAACTAAATAGAGTCCAGGGTTACAGCAAAATCTGATCCGAGAACTTAATTTGTAATTTTAGTATACATCTGAGGCAGTTTTGGGAGCAAACAACCTAAAATTGCTGCCTTGCTACAATTTTAAAAACACCCAACATTGTACATTTTCAGTGTGTTTCTGGTAAGTGCAGGTTTCTGTTAAATTTGAGAAAACTGTAGCAAAAACATGAACATATTATTTTGTTTGAGTGGTGCCAACAGAAGCAGAGACCGCACACCCTCAAAGGAGTTTTTCAGAGAAGGACTGAATGGAAGAACGCTGCTCGCCCGTGGACAGGGCTTAAGGTAACCAACCCCAAGGGACAGAAAGGCACCCGGGGGCTGACAAGGCAGGAAACCACGAACTTTTCCAGATTAGAAAGGGGGAGGGAAAAACTGCTACCGAGAAGCCGCGAGAGCTGCAGTCACGACCGTGGCACTCCAGAAAGGCCCGAGGCTCGGGACCGCTGCCACGGCCAGAACCACAGGCCGGCCCCACCCCTCCCCACCCCTCCTCACTATAGACTTATCTATAGAAACACTACAGGCTAGAAGAGGCTAGAGTCCAATCTTCAAAGTTCTCAAAGATAAACAATTTCAACCAAAAATTTCCTACCCAGCTAAGCTAAGCTTCATCAACGATGGAGAATAAAAATCCTTCCCAGACATTAAATCCCTATGAGTTTATGCTGCCTCCAGATCAGGTCTGCAAGAAATGCTTAAGAAAATTTTAAGCACAGAAGAAAGGAAAAAAAGAACTACACTCTTCCCAAGAATGCAGAAAAAGATAAAATGCACACACATATATCAACCCCAAAATCAAAAGAAAACCAACAAACAAACAACAACAAACTCTGTAAGAACCTCACAACAGGGCTTAACTCTCACATCTCAATAATTAGCCTGAATGTGAATAGACTAAATGCACCACTGGAAAGACACAGAATGGAAAACTTGATTTTAAAAAATGACACAACAATATGCTGTCTCTAGGACACTCATCTCACCAGAATGTACATTCACAGACTCAAAGTTAGAGTATGGAAAATAAATTTTTAGGCAAAAGGAACACAAAATAAAGCAGGAATTGTGATCCTAATGTCAGAAAAAATGTTTTTTAATCTATTAAAAATTTAAAAAGATATGGAAGGTCAGTACATAATGATAAAAGGTTCAAGCAACAAGAAGTATCCATCCCAGACATATGCTCCCGACACAGGAGCACCAACTTTTGTAAAGAAGCTTCTAGGTAAACTAAAAAAAGATGTTGACTCTAACACTATCATAGCTGGGACTTAAATATCCCACTATCAACCATAGACAGACCATCGAGACAAAAAATCAAGGAGATCTGGGATGTCAACTTGATGCTTGACCAAATGGACTTAATAGATACCTACGGAACACTTCACCCTACAACCATGGAATATACATTCTACTCATCACCACATGGAACATACTCCAGGATTGACCACATCCTCGGTCATAAATCAAGTATAAACAAATTCCATAAGATCAAAATACTGTCTTGCACCTTCTCAGACCACAGTGGAATGAAAATAAATATTGACACCAACAAAGGTACCCCAAAATCCAAAAGGTCATGGACATTAAGTGGCACGATGCTGAACAACTCATGCATCAACACAGAAATCAAAGTAGAAATTAAAAGATTTCTGGAAACAAGTGGAAATAAAGACACATCTTACCAAAACCTCTGGGATGCCATGAAAGCAGTACTGAAAGGGGAATTTACTTATTTACAAACACACACCAAGAAAATGGAAAGATTACAAGTTAACAGCCTAACAAATCATCTAAGGAAGCTGAAAATACAAGACCACCAAAACTCTAACTTCAGCAGAAGATTCCAGATCACCAAAGTAAAAGCCTAAATATAGGACACAGAAGACAAAAATATCATAGACAAGATCAACAAAACAAAAACTTGTTCTTTGAAAGGATAAATAAGATTTAGCCAGATTGACCAAGAAAAAGAGAGAAAAAGCCCAAATAAACCATCAGAAATGCAAATAATCAAATCACAATGGACCCCGAAGAAATACAAGAAATTATCAGAGATTACTATGCACACCTGTGTGGAAATAAACTCAAAAACTTAAATGAGATGGAGGACTTTCTGACATCACATAACCTCCCCAGGCTGAAACAAGAAGAAATTGAGACCGTAAATAAACCAATAACAATCAGGAAATTGATTATGTCATAAGAAAACTACCTACAAAAAAAGCCCTGGACCAGATGGTTTTCCAGCAGAATTCTACGAAACATACAAGGAGAATCTGATACCAGTCCTATTGAAAGTATTCCAAGCAATTGCGAAAAACAGAACTCTCCCCATATAATTTTACAACGCTAACGTCACATTGATAGCCAAACCAGGTAAAGATCCAACAAAGAAAGAGAACTACAGGCTAATATCCCTAATGAACATCAATGGTAACATTCTCAAATGGTAGCAAATTGGATGCAACAACACATCTCACATTATCCACCATGACCAAGTAGGCTCCATCCCCAGGATGCAGGGCTGGTTCAACATCTGCAAGACCAAAAATGTAATTAAATACATCAACAGATGTAAAAACAAGAACCACATGATTATAGCTTTAGATGCAGAAAAAGCCTAAATTGGATTGGTGTCAGCTCCTCCTTGTACGTTTTGTAGAAGTCCACTGGAAAGTCATCTGGTATAGGGCTTTTTTTTCTTTCTTTCTTTCTTTCTTTTTTTTTTTTTTTGTAGCTAGTTTTCTTATGACACAGTCAATTTCCTGGGTTGTTATTGATCTATTTAGTGTCTCAGTGTCTTCTTGTTACAACCTTGGGAGTTTGTGTGATGTCAGAAAGTCCTCCATTTCATTTAGACTATCAAGTTTGTTTCCATACAGGTGTACATAGTAATCTCAGATAATCTTTTGAATTTCTCCAGGGTCTGTTGTGATTTGATCTTTTGTGTTTCTGACTGTGTTTATTTGGGTTTCTTCTCTCTTTTTCTTGGTCATTCTGGCTAGGGGGCCATTAATCTTGCTTATCCTTTCAACGAACCCAGCTTTTTGATTTGTTGATTTTTTGTATTATCTTTTTGTCTTCTATGTTCCGTAGTTGGGCTTTTACTTTGGTGATCTGGATTCTTCTGCTAAAGTTAGGGTTTTAGTGGTCTTGTCTTCCCAGCTTCCTTAGGTGATTTGTTAGGCTGTTAACTTGTGATCGCTCCATTTTCTTAATGTGTGTTTATAGAGATACAAGTTCCCTTCTTACAACTGCTTTCATGACATCCCAAAGTTTTGGTAGGATGTTTCTTGATTTTCATTTATTTCCAGGAATCTTTTAATTTGTTTTGATTTCTGTGTTGATCCAGTAGTTGTTCAGCTTCATGCGGTTTAGTGTCCATGTCTTTGTGGGTTTGGGGGAAATTTTGTTGGTGTTGATATTTATTTTTATTCCACTGTGGTCTGAGAAGGCGCATGACAGTATTTCAATCTTATGAAATTGGTTTATGCTTGATTTATGGCCAAGGATTTGATTGATCTTGGAGTACGTTCCATGTGGTAATGAGTAGACTGTATCTTCTGCGGTTGTTAGGTGGACTCTTCTGTAGGCATGTGTTAAGTCCATTTGGTCAAGTGTCAAGTTGAGGTTCCAGGACTCTGCTGATTTTTTGCCTCAATGATCTATCTAGGGTTGTTAGTGGGGTATTCAAGTCCCCAGCTATGATAGAGTTAGAGTCGACATCTTTTTTCAGTTTACTTAGTAGCTGCTTTATCATCGCTGGTGCTCCTGTGTTAAGGGCGTATGTGCTTAGGGTGGATATTTCTTGTTGACGGATTGAAGCTTTTTTCGCTATGCAGTGTCCTTCCTTCCGTATCTTTGTAAATTTTTGATAGCTTAAAGATTCCTCTGTCTGCTATTAAGATCGTGACTCCAGCCTTCTTCGGTGATCCACTCACCTGGAAACTCATGTGCCTTCAGGACATTCCCTCTGGGTCACGATCACTCTCTGAGGAGTCGGTCGCCGGTCACAGAGATTGCGTCGGGTCTGTCACTCCGTGGTGAGCAAGCTGGAGCACCTTCCTGCCCAATTTTCAAGCTGGTGGCAGGGTGCCTCTTTCACCTTCTCAGCGGGGCCCTGCCTCTGGGCTCCCTCCCCGCGCTCCCTGCACAGCCTTGCTGCCAGTGTCCAGCCAGGCACGACGGCGGTGAGGCGGTGCCCGGAGCTGGCAGTCTCTTCCCGAGAAGGGCTCTGGCGGTTGTTCTAAGCGGCGTTTGGCTTCTGCGCCCTGCGAAGTGCCAGGGACCGAGTGAGGCAGCCGCGCACCGGCCGCTTCTCCGGAGGAGCCCTGGCCCCGGCCCTGAGTGCCGACTCGGCGTCACACGCGCACACTCCCCAACAGGCACACAGACTTTCCGGACACGCACTCACAGCGAGGCCCGCTCAGGCCGGCCGGCTCCCTGCCGTCTTCCCGAGACTCCGAAACACGGTTTCAAAGAAAACGCCACGTGGTGACCGCAAGGCCGAGGGACCGGGGCGGGGCGGGCCTCAGCCAGAGGGCGAGCCCAGCCCGCGAGGACAGCGGGCGCAGGTGCAAGCAGGCCCGCCAGCACCGCCGTGCCGGTGACAGCGACCCGCACCACCCCGCCCGGCCGGCCGCCCCGCCCGGCAGTCGCCGCCCGGCCCCTCACAGCGCGCCCGGTGGGCCCCTTACCAGCCCGTCGCCCATCGCGGCCGCGACCCCCGACCCACAGCCGCGTGGACGGCGAACCTCGCCGGGACGGCGCTCGCGCGTGCTCCTGGCTCCTTCGCTGCCTTCCGCCCGGCCTGGCGTCGTCGCCCTCACAGTGCCATGGCGTTGGGCGGCATTTTGCCACTAGGTCGCCTTCCCCTCAGTAAAACGCACAGAGGACAAAACCCTGCCGTGACCGCTTTCCTTGGCTTCCCCTTTTCCTGACGGTCGCTTGTTCTTCCTTTCATCTGTCGTAGGGCAAACTTTTCTTTTCCTCAAAGTAGGGAAGGGATGTTTGGATGTCTAGTTGTTGCAAATAGCAGTTCTCAAATGTAAAAGTCTTAACTGTCATATTTACTGAAGGGGCCCGGCGACACAATATTAGGAGAAATGAATTCGTATTAAGAGATTTTTAGGTGGGGCTCGTGGCTCAGCCTGTGATCCCACGCTTCGGGAGGCTGAGATGAGTGGATCGCCTGAGCCCGCGGGTTCGAGACCCGCCCGGGCAACGTGGCGAGACCTCACCTCTACCATAAATCAAAAATCAGCCGGGCGTGGTAGCGCGCACCTGTAGTTCCAGCTACTCGGAAGGCGGAGGCGGAAGGATCCCCGGAGCCCAGCAGGCGAGGCTGCGGTGGCCGGGAGCGGCCACTGCGCTCCAGTCTGGGCGACAGTGAGACTCCAACCCAAAAAAAAAAAAAAAAAAAAAAGAGATTTAAAAAAATCTAATCTAATAGAATTTCCTTTGCTTTTAAGTGTCTTAAAGCTTTCACTTCAGTTTATTTTAAAGATGTGGGGTGCACGTCAGTATTAGGGACGTAAGTGGTCTATGTGCAGATGAGGTTGGGCCTCCCACCGGTCCTCACCTCCCCGAGTCTAAGATCAGGGACCCTTAGTGATATTTTGTGCCACCACCTCCCCCATCCCCTGGCAGTGTCCTGCTACTGTCAATCCCTCTCTTGCAGCATTACGATAAATGTTCAGGACCACAAACAAATATTAATAACTATAAATGAGTAAATGTTGGATTGTAATCAGTTCTCATGGTGGTATGAAATTTTACTATAATATGCACCAAGAAAAATTTACCATAGATTATGAGCCAATTAGCAGTTGCTAATGTCAGAACACAGGGTCCACAGTTGCAGTTCTCACTGTGTGTCTGTTTGCGTACACAAGATGAAATATAACTGCAGAGTTTTTCTGAAGACAAAAATCGCACATAATCCTCAACTCCAATATAGCTTTTAAACCTGTGAGGTCTTCATGTAAAAAAGATTTTTTTAAAAAAAATTTGGTTTCAAATTATTTTTATTTTGATGTACACAACTGAAAATAATTACTTTATAAAATAATTTGGAATTCAAAACCTGTCAATGATAAAAAATCAAATGAATGTGCCCAAATATAACAAAAGTTCAAATGTCAAATGACACAATTATCTCACCATAATAAATATAGCCCTAACCCAGTGGTCCTGTATTTCTTTTTTTTTTGAGTTGGAGTCTTACTGTCACCCGCTGGAGGGCAGCGGCATGCTCCCGGCCACCGCAGCCTCCACCTGCTGGGCTCCTGCGATCCTTCCGCCTCAGCCTTCCGAGTAGCTGGAACTGCAGGCGTGTGCTACCACACCCGGCTAAGTTTTTGATTTATTGTAGAGATGAGGTCTCGCCAAGTTGCCCAGGCGGGTCTCGAACCCGCGGCTCAGGCGATCCACTCACCTCGGCCTCCCAAGGCGCGCGATTACAGGCTGAGCCACCGAGCCTGGCTTGGCCCTGTATTTCCAACTTATCTTCGGCACATATGCTTAAGCCCAACCTGTGAACTTAAACCTAACATTACTAACCTTCCTAACAGATACAATTATTACTGATCATAACCAAAATATTTCCCCTTCCAAGAAAAGCACAATGTAAAATAATCTGAAAAATCTCAGAACATATAAATGTGATAAAACTCTTCAACACTTAATAAGTGTTAGAAGTAAGTGAAAATGCTAACATAATCGATTACACTGCTCGGCAGCATTACAATGTAGTTCTTACAAACCAGTATTTTTCAGAACAATAATTCTTAGGCATCGCCTTGCAAATCCACACCTAAATTTGAGGACAAGAATAGGGGAAGTGAAGTCTTTGGAGACTTTAGCCTCAAAGGCCCTAGCAGCCAAGTTAGCTGTGCTCTTTAAATAACTTGACTTAAAATTAATATTTGGCCGGGAGCGGTGGCTCAAGCCTATAATCCCAGCACTTTGGGAAACCAAAGAGAGGACTGCCTGAGCCCACAGTCTGGGCAACTTGGCAAGATCTCTCATCTCTACAATAAATCAAAAAATTAAGCCGGGCTCGGTGGCTCAGCCTGTAATCCCGCGCCTTTGGGAGGCTGAGGTTAGTGGATTGCCTGAGCTCGTGGGTTCGAGCCCACCCGGGCAACTTGGTGAGACCTCATCTCTACAATAAATCAAAAAATTAGCCGGGAGTGGTAGCGCGCGCCTGTAGTTCCAGCTACTTGGAAGGCTGAGGTGGAAGGATTGCCGGAGCCCAGCAGGTCAAGGCTGCGGTGGCCAGGAGCAGCCACTGCACTCCAGTCTGGGCAACTGAGTGAGACTCCAACTCAAAAGAAAAAAAAAAA
>CAUYQG010064947.1:0-19079 GCA_963574415.1 Tarsius wallacei | reverse complement strand
AAGCTGTGATTCAGAATCTGTATGCCGATTCCAGCATCCCCCTATCGGTGTATGAACCCACTGAAACCTACTTCCCACCGTCTTACAATCTTTCTGTGCAGCAGAATGTAGGTTTGGTCCCTCAGCCTCCCAAGGCGCGAGATTACTTTGAGCTGCAACCTGAGAAGTCTGCTGCTTAGTTCCCAGGGGAGTGGCTTTGTCTTCTGTTTAGTGATGTTTCTTTGGGAACCCAGGTGGAGACTGCTTGTAGGCGGGTGGGGTAATGCGAGTCTCTGCCTGGAGAATGGCTGAAGTGATAGGATCCTTTTTCTCCACTCTTTGGGTACCTGGGCAATCGACTATGATGGTCTGTGGTAGCGTGATAGCGTGAGCCTCCCAGGGATCAGCTGCACAGCTGGGTGCTCCACTCAGGGCTCCAGAGCGCCAGATTTCAGAGCCCCAAAGCTCCAAAGGGCAGGCGGTAAGTGGCGAAAGTGGTCCCACGCCACTCCCAGCATACTTCAGTCAGAAATAGAATCAGTCTCTCCGAGGGGCGGGTGCCCACAGCCTCCCAGGGTGACCAGAGGCTCGGTCTGGGCTCAATGCAGCCAGGGAGGGAGCTGAGACCCGAGCCTTCACCCGCAAGGGAGCAGCCCGGGACGCAATAGCCGGCCCTGCATGGGACCGGGGGGTCCCTGAGCCTCAGACCAATGCGTCCAGCTGTGGGCAGGGGGTAGGGAAAGGAGGGCAAGTGTCTTTCTGGGGAACTCACATTCAGAGAATCTCACAGTTCCACCTATGTCGTCGCCATCTTAATCGGAACCTCTCTTGGTTTATTTAAACTCCTTCAATTTAGTTCAAAAATGTTCTATGACTTTCTATATAGTTTTCTAAGATTTATCTCTAAGTATTTCATATCTTGGAGCTATTTCAATTGTTCATTGTTAGTGTATAGAAATACAACTGAATTTTTCAGTATGCACCTTACTGAATATTGACCTTGTTAAGGTCACTTATAATTGCTAGTATGGTTTTCTAAATGGATTATTTAGTATTTTATACATAGATGAACATGTCACATGCAAATAAGGATTGTTCAGTCCTACCAGCCATTTTTTTTTACTTATTGTTCTAACTAGAACTTCCATTACAATGTTGAATAAAAAACTTTTTCTCACTTTAGCAGGAAAATATGTAGTGTTTTGCATTAAATATATGTGTACCTCTACATTTTCTATGGACTGTCTTTATCATGTTGAGGAAATCCCCTCTATGTCCAGTTATATGAGAGATTTTATAATAATATTTATACATAAATGTTTGTTATGAGAGATTTTATAATAAATATAAATATGATAAATATGTTGCATTTTTCAAATACTTATTTGCATCTATTGAGATAATTATATGCCTTTGCTTTTTTTAATGTGGCTAATTATTTTGATTATCAAATATTGTATCAACCTTGCATTTCTTTAATTAATTCTATTTGCTCATCAAGCATTATCTCTTTTATATGTCGGTTGTTTTGTTTCTTTTTTACTACAATCTTATTCAGAACTTTTGTGACTACATACATGAGAAATGTTGATCTACAGTTTTGCTTAAAAGTAATTTTGCTGACCACACTCATCTAGAGTGCAGGCCTGCTTCCTGTCTGTGGGAAGTGAACCCTTCTTAAATAAATCTTTTCTTCTTTCAAAATAAAAAATAAATGTAATTTTGCTAACTGGTTTTAATATCAGGGTAATGCTAGCTTCATAAAATAAGTTAAATGAAATATTTTCTCACTTCTATTTGCTAGAAGAGTTTACTTCCTTCTTAAATGTTTAGTATAATTCTTCAGTGAAGTCATGTGAATTTTTCCATTTTGGAATGTTTTCAACTACAAATTAAATGTCTTTAATACATACAGAAGGATTCAGTTTTCCTACATATTCCTTTGAGATCTTTGACAGTTTGTGTCTTCTAACAATTGTGTACAATTTGTCTAAGTTGTTACCATTATTGGCATAAATTATTATAGCTAGCATAAATAATTTTCATCATTATGTTTTTAATATCTAAAAGAATGTAACCTATCTCATTCTTGTTATTGAAATGTCTTCTCTCTTGATTATTTTCTAATCAGTCTTACTAAAACTGTTTTTTATATTCAGTTTTATTGACCTCAAAAAACAAACTTTTGTCTTCAATGATTTTCTTTATCTTTTTAATTACATTTTAATTGATTTACATTCCTTGATATTTCCTTTTTTGTGCTTACTTTGCATTTAACTTACTATCATATTCTAGTTTTTAAAGATGGATGCATAAGTTGATGACATGAGACTTTTCTAACAATGTATGAGTGTTTGTATTACATTTCGAATGTTGTATAATAAATTACCAGAAAACATAGCAACTTGAAAACAATAAACATTTCTTATGTCACAGTACCTATAGGTCAAGAATGCAGGTTGGTATAGTTAGGTGATTCTGCATCAATGACTTTCCTAAAATAACTGGTTCTGTATTGAAATCTCATTTTAGGGCTCAACTCAGAATATGTATTAAGAGCTCTCACATGGTATTGGCAGGCTTGAATTCTTTGCTGACTGTTGGTTAGAGACTTCAGAAAACTGCTGACTTCCCCCAGAACAAGTTATCTGAGAGTGAGAATTTCCATGCCAGATGGAATCTACAATCTTTCCATAATTTAATCTCAGATACAACATATTGTAATTTCTGCTGTACCCTATTTATTAATTCCATCTCACAATGAACAGCACGCAAATGAAATTCTTCCTCTTAAAAAAGAGGAAGAAGTGTAAAACAACCTGTGGATAGAGCAGTCTGGCCTATAGCCAAAAATTCTTACTTTCCTCCCACATGAAAAATGCATTCATCCTTTCCCAAGATCTCCAGTTGTTTCATTCCATTGTAGAATGAGCTCTAAGTCCAGAATCACATCACTTGAATAAGAACTGGTTGTAGATATTACTCCTTCGGTGTACTTTCTTAAGTTTAGCCCGTGGAGTAGAGTTATTCTCAATCTGTAGATCTGTGAAAGTAAAATAAAATATTATCTGTCTAATATAAACCCAGTAGACAATGGTGGCGTAGATATAGAATAACTGCTATGGCTGTGGTGTTCAAAAGAGGAAAATATAGGAAGTGAAAAGGATTCACCAACACAAAGAAACGACAACAGTTCTGAAATCTAGCCAGGCAAAGTTGGAAGTTTCTTGGTTAGGTTTCAAAGCCTGGAAATAATACACTGTGGCTCTCAATTCAGTCCTTACAGCTGTTGCTTCTACCTTCTAAGTCATATTTCCTTTACCATGAAAGGTAATTTATTTGTATTTGAGCCTCCAATCTGACAGCACAATTAGGGAGCAATCCAAAGTACTCTTCATTTCAGTTCATTTTTTAATGTCTCTAAAACTTTTAGTTCAACTGGTGATGCTTCTGCATACATAATCTTTCAAAAATCTTTCTGGATCATCTTTAAATTTTACTGAAGCTTACTTCATTACATAAAAGCCATATATACAGATTTTTTTTAAATAAGCACTTTTCTATTTCTCTGTTTTGAGTTTCTAATAAAAAGTCAAGGAAGACAATCTTAAAGCTACTAAAAGTCCTGTTGAGAGGTGCAAGGCATACCTTTACTCTTTCTAAAGAACATTTTATTTGACTGAATAGCACCTTGATACACTTCTTTTGATCTTCCTGAGATATTAACAAAAGATTTCACAGTCACACCCTCAGCTTAAGCATTAATGCACTGGGTTTTCTCAGAAAGCCATTTTCTTTTCTCAGAAGTCATTGCTTAATTTTAGCATTGTTGTCTGTAAAGGCAGAATTTCCAAAACCATCAAGTGCATCTCCCTTGTGTTTAATAGTACTTTCTTAATTTATCTCTCTCTTGTTGAATGTTATGTAAAGCAGGAAGAAGAAACCAGACAGCACATTCAAAACTCTGGCTGGAAACATCCTTACCCAGATGATCCAATTTCTTAGGCATATTTTCTACTTTCAACACTACTGGAGATGTCCAAATTGCATTCTCTGACTCTCATAACAAGGTTACCCCTCCTCTAGTCCCAATATTTACCTCACTTTCCTGAATGTGAGCTGTCTTATCGAAGACAATGAGTTGTCTGTTAATAGTTTATTAAAAGGGTGTTAGACTTTCCCTATTTCTGCAATGCCTAATGCCTTGTGTTAAAACCACTCTAGCATTTTAAGTTTTTACAGTGGTAACACTCTACTTTCAGCATCAAAATTTCTATGAATGATCTATCGCAGTGCAATAAATTATCCCCAAATTTAGATGTCTTAAACAAACAAACATTTCTTATTTCACAGTTTTTATGAATCAGAAACCTGGGAGTAGTTTAGCTAGAGGTGCTGACTCAAGGTCTCTCATGAGTTTACAATCAAGCTGAGTCTTTTTATAGGCAGTTTTCATGAGTGAGACAATATTGCTTCTGTATCATTCTAGTCTTTAGAAACAAGGAACCAAGTGTATCCCACACTTGTGGGGAGGGCAAGTAAGCCCCACCCCTTGAAGATAAGACAATAAAATAATTTTGAGCATATTTTGTAAATTACCACAGATTAAATGCTAAAAATTTATCTCAAAGCACTGCTTTAGAAATATGCCACAAATTTTATTGTGTGTTTTGTTTTCATTCCATTCAATACACTTTATACATTTTCTTTGATCCACGAGTTATTTAGAAGTGGGTTATTTAGTTTCCAAAAATTTGAGAGCTCTTATTGATTTCTGGCTTAATCCCATTGCTTTCAGAAAACAAAATTTATATGATTGAATTGTCTATAAATGTATTGAGATTTTAATGGTACAGAATATGTCTTATCTTGGTAAATGTTCAGTGTGCATGTGGGAAAAATGTGTATTCTGCTATTGTGAATTGGGTGAATACTTTTATAATATCAGTTACAGAAAGTCGATTGATAGTATGTTTCGGTTCTTTATCTTTACTAATGTTCTCTCTTTACTTGATCTATCAATTATTGATACAGAAGTGTTGGAACATCTGTACATAAAAGTGGGTATGTCTATAATTCTTCCAGTTTTTGTATTGTGGTAAAATGGACCCAATGTAAAATTTATCATCTTAACCAATTTTAGGTGTGCAGTTCAATAATATTTTTTACAGCAATCAATGTTTTTCATTTATTTCAATAGCTTTTTGGTCTGGGCTTTAAGTGTACCCACTATCCCCACCTGTGTACACTGTACCCAATAGGTGATTTTTCATCCCTCCACCTCCCCTCCCCCTTCCCATTCTGAGTCTCCAGAGTCCATTATACCATTCTCTATATCTTTGTGGGTCCTTAGTTTAGCTTCTACTTATAAGTGAGAACAGTTTTCTGTTCCTTAGTTACTTAGGATGATGTTCTGCAATTCCACTTCAGTTGTTGCAAAAGACTATTTCATTCTTTTTGATAGCTAAATAGTGTTCCATAGTGTATATATACCACTTTTTCATCATCCACTGATCGGTTGATGGGCATTTAGGTTGATTCCACATTCCAATGATATTAAATGCATTCATAACGCTTGTACAGTCTTCGCCACCATCCATCTCAATAATTCATCTTGTATACAAAAACGCATTACTCATTAAAAAATAACTCCCCATCCCCCACTCTATAGCTCCTGACAACCACCATGATACTTTCTCTCTTTATGACTTAGGCTGGACAATAGTCCATTGTATGTGTATACCACATTTTAAAATTTATGTATCTGTCAATTAACAGTTGGGTTTCTTCCACCTTTTGGCTATTGTGAATATCGCTGCTGTAAACATGGCTATATGAATATCTGCACAAGTCTCTGCTTTCAATTTTTGGGGTTATATATGCAGAAGTAAAATATTTGAACCATATGCTAATTCTGCTTAAATTTTTGAGGAAGCATCATTTTTATCAATATTGTTTATCTTATCAAAAATCATCATTTGGTTATGCTGGTTTTCTCCATTGTTTTCCTGTTTTCCATTTTAATTATCTCTGCTCTGATTATTATTATTTTCTTCATTCCTCAAGGCTTGGGTGTAAGTTATCCTTTTTTCCTGTTTCTTATGTTGTAAAATCATATTGTTAATTTGAAATTTTTCTTGTTTATAATATAAATGTTTATAGCTATAAATGTTTTCATAGCATTCCATAATTTGGTATATTGTACTTTTTTCTTTCACTCATCTCTGAGTACTTTCTAATTTTTCTTTTGATTTTTTTTTTTAGTTTATTGGTAGTTTGAGTGTGTTGCTTACTTATCACAATTTTGTGATTTTTTTTACTAGTGTTATTGATTTCCAACTGTATTTTGTTGTAGTTAGAGAAGATACTTAGTGTGATATACATCTTTTAAAGTCTACTGAGAGTTAATTTGTGGCCCAACATATTCTCTGTCCTGGAAAAAGTTTTGTGTGCACTTGAGAATAATATGTATTGTATTGTTGATAGGTAGCATGTTCTGCCTATGGCTCCTAGACCTAGTTGTGTTAAGTCCTGAATTTTCTTACTTATCTTGTGTCTATCTAATGAATTTTCTATCCATTATTCCAAGTGGATTATCAAGGTCTCCAGCTTTTATTGTAGAACTGCCTTTTTCTTCCTTCAGTTCTATCTGTTTTTGCTCCATTTATTTTGTGGTCTGTATTAGGTGTTAAAATGTTTATCATTTTATGCCTTGCTGTATGGAAGCTTTATTAATACACAATATCTTTCTTTGTCTCTTGTAAACTACTTATATTTAACTTTAAATTTCCTTAAGATAGACAAGTGGGACCTCATCAAACTAACAAGCTTCTGCAAAGCAAAAGAAACCATCAAGAGAGCAGGGAGACAGCCCACGGAACAGGAAAAAGTATTTGCCAACTGTATGTCTGACAAAAGCCTAACATCTAGGATCTACAAGAAACTCAAACGTGTCGAAAGGGAAAAAACAAACAACCCCATTAAAAAGTGGGTAAAAGGCTCGGTGGCTCAGCCTGTAATCCCACCCTTTGGGAGGCTGAGGTGAGTGGATTGCCTGAGCCCGCGGGTTCGAGACTCGCCTGTGCAACTTGGCGAGACCTCATCTCTGCAATAAATCAAAAAAAATTAGCTGGGTGTGGTAGTGCGCCTGTAGTTCCAGCTACTTGGAAGGCTGAGGCAGAAGGATTGCCAGAGCCCAGCAGGTCGAGGCTGCGGTGGCCGGGAGTGGTCACTGCACTCCAGTCTGGGTGACAGAGTGAGACTCCAACTCAAAAAAAAAAAAAAAAGTGGGTAAAAGACATGAATAGACACTTCTCAAAAGAAGATATACGAGCAGCCCACAGACACATGAAAAAGTACTCAGTCTCATTAATTATCAAAGAAATGCAAATCAAAACCACATTGAGATACCACCTAACCCCAGCAAGAATGGCCATCATTAGTAAAACAAACAACAGATGCTGGCGAGGATGCAGAGAAAAAAGAACACTTATAGACTGATGGTGGGAATGCAAACTAGTGCAACCTCTTTGGAAGACAATGTGGCAATTTCTGAAAGAACTAGAAATTGACCTAACATATGACCCAGCAATCCCCCATTGGGATATACTCAGAGTAACTCAAATCATTCTACAAAAAAGATACCTGCATACATGTTTGTTGCAGCTCTATTCACAATAACAAAAACATGGAACCAACCATGCTGTCCATCAAAGCTGGACTGGATTAAAAAAATGTGGTAGCCGGGCTTGGTGGCTCAGCCTATAATCCCGCGCCTTGGGAGGCTGAGGTGAGTGGATTGCCTGAGCCCGCGGGTTCGAGACCCACCTGGGCAACTTGGCGAGACCTCATCTCTACAATAAATCAAAAAAAAAAAAAAAATTAGCCAGGCGTGGTGGCGCACACCTGTAGTTACAGCTACTGGGAAGGTTAAGAAGGAAGGATCACCGGAGCCCAGCAGGTCCAGGCTGCGGTGGCCGGGAGTGGCCACTGCACGCCAGTCGGGGCGACGGAGTGAGACTCAAACACAAAAAAAAAAAAAAAAAAAAAAGTGGTACATATACACAGTGGAATATTATGCAGCCATAAAAAGGACAAACATATGGACTTTGCAGCAACTTGGATGGATTTAGAGTCGATCATACTGAGTGATCTATTACAGAAACAAAGAACTGAGTATCACATGTTCTCGCTCATAAGCGGACCTTGAACAATTATCATAATACATAATACTATAAGAAAGGGATTGGGAGTAGTGGGAAACTTCCAGGGGAAGGAGGGTGGGATTGGCAGTTGAGGGAAACTGCCCAGGGCGGTGGGGGGCGGGGGAAACACCTCATCAACAAGGGTATCTGCATAATGAACATTTGTATACCTAGTCCTGAATTGTACCTCACATCTTTAAAATAAAAAATAAATAAGTAAATTTAAATTTCTTGTCTAAGACATTTGTTTTTTTTCTGTATGACTTAAAGCTTTTTTGTCCCTCTTTTCCTGTGTTACTGTTTTCTTTTCTTTTCTTTTCTTTTTGTTAGTGAAATGCTTAAATTTCTTTCTCACTTTCTTTGTATATATTCTATAGCCACTTTCATTGTGGTTACCATGGGGATTACATTTAACACACTAAAGTTATAGCTCTTTAATTGAATTTATAGAACTGAACTTCAATAACATACAAAAACTCTGCTCCTTTACAATTCTGTTTTTATCTCTGTAAGTTGTAGACATGCAAAATTATATCTTTATACATTGTGAGCCCTCAAACATAAACTAATAATTCCTTTAAATGCGTTCATCTCTCAAATTACATAGAAAAAATGTAGAGTCAAAAAGGAAAGTTTCAATAATACTAGTTTTAAGACTAATATATTTTTCTAAAATATATTAGTCTTAATATATATTAATATATATATATTATATATAAATATATAAATATATATTAGTCTTAAATATATATTAGTCTTAATATATAAATATATATTAGTCTTTAATCTTGTGAAAAATAAAAAGTACAGTTGCAAACCATTGTTAAAGTAATACTAGCTATTATAATTGCCTATGTATTAATTTAGCTTTATTAAGTTTTTTTTATACAATGTTGAGTTACTATCTAGTATATTTTTTCATTTTAGCTGCAGAACTACCTTGAAAACCTCTTGCAGAGCAGGCCTAGTGATAATAAATTTCCTAAGCTCTTGATTATCTGGAAATGTCTTAATTTCTTCCTCACTTTAAAAATACAGTTTTACCAGATATAGGATTCTTGTTTCACAGTTTATTTTTTCTTTCATCACTTTAAATATATTGGCCCATTACCTTCTGGCCTCAAAATCTCTGAAGAGAAATCTGTTGATAATCTTAATGAGGAACCCATTATATATAAGTTGTCTCTCTCTTCCTGCTGTCACCATTGTCTCTTTCTCTTCTGAAAGTTCAAATATAATATTTCTTAGTATGAGTGTCTGAGTTCATCTTACTCGGACTTCACCAAGACTTTTGTGTGTTTAATGTTTTTTTATTGTAATTTGGGAAGTTATCAACCATTTTTTAAAAAAGTATTCTCTCTTTCCCTTTTCCTATGTCATCTCTTGGGGTTCCCACGATGCATCTATTGGTCCATGTCTTTGTTCATTCACTTTTCTTCAGTCTTTTTTTTTTTCTGTTCCTCAGACTTGATAATATTTATTGTCCTGTCTTCAAATTCACTGATTCTTTCTTCTGTCTGCTTCTGCTTTGACTACTTATAGTAAGTTTCTCATTTCAGTTATTGTATTTTCAGCTCCAGAATTACTTTTTGTTTTTGCTGTTAGGTTTTCTATTTTTTTATATTTCCATTATGTTCATATACAGTTGTATTGACTTTCTCTATATCTTACTTGAGTTCTTTGAGCATTTTTAAGAAAAATGTTTTAAGATCCTTGTCTAGTTAGATCTACCATCAGGTTGTTTTTAGGGACAATATCTGTTGTTTGTATTATTCTCTTTCAATGGGACATACTTTTTTTGTAAGTCTTGTGAATTTTAGTTGAGAAATGGGCATTTGAAATTAATAATGTGGTAACCCTGAATATCAGATTTTCCTCTTTCCCCAGGGTTTGTTGCTTTTGGTTTGGGCTTTATTTACTTTTTTTTTTTTTTTAATTTTTGTAAGCTATCAATGTGCCAGTGATAAACCTGAAGTGCAAACTTAAGATCTTATGTCTTTTCTAAACCTATGCCTTTCCTTGGACATGCATGTTCAATTTTCCTCCACATATGCAGTTGCTTTTGAATGTCCTAATCTTTAGTATCTGGCTCCCAAAGATAGAAAATTAGAATAATAAAGAGGGGAGCAAAGAAAGGTTCTGACCTTTTTAATTCCCTATAAGTCACTCCAGTTGGAGGGAAGGAGACTTGAAACAATGTGGGGAGATGCAACACCAACAGCCATTTTCCTCTTTGTCAGTACCATGATGATCAGAAACAGTGATCACCGATCAGAGCTAAGATCCCCAATAGTTGAATGGTGCCATCCTTGTTGTCCACTGCTATGGTCTGAATGTGTATGTTCTTTCAATATTCATATGTTAAAATCTTAAAGTTCAAAGGAATTGTATTAGGAGGTGAGTCCTTTAGGTGATAATTAGGTTAAGAGGGCAAACCTCTCAAAAGTGGGATTAGTGCCTTTATAAAAGAGGCTCCAGAGAGATCCTGTCATAGAGAACAGAGAAAAGCAGCACCAGAAAGAGACTCCTCACCAGACATCAAATCTTTAATCTTGAAGTTCCCAGTCTCTAGAATTGTGAGGAACAAATTTTTATTGTTTATAAGCTATCCAGTTTATGATATTTAGTTAAAGCAACCTGAACAAACCAAGAAAATCAGTACTGAGAAGAGAGGTGTTATTGTAACAAATACCTAAAACTGTGGAATTAGCTTTGAAACTGGGTAATGGGTAAGAAATGGAAGAGTTTTGAGGTTCGTACTAAAGAAAAAGACCTACATTGCTGTGAATAGATCACTGAGCATGATTCAAGAGAGGACTCAGAAGAAGAGGTTAAGAACTGTAGAAAAAGCCTCAATCTTCTTAGATAATATCTAAGTGGACATGAACAGAATATTGGTATAAAGGTGAATGCTAATAGTCATTCTGATGATGTCTAAAATGGAAATGAACATATTACTGAACATTGGAGGAAAAGCATAATTGTTATGAGGTAAAAATAACTTAGCATAATTGTATTCTTTTTCTAGTGTTTTGTGAAAGGTAGAGCTTGTGAATAATGAAATTAAATATTTGACTGAAAACAATTTTAAGCCAAGTGTTCAAGAATTAGCCTGGTTCCTCTTGACTGCTTATAGTAAAATGCCTGAGGAAAGAAGTGATTTAAAGACAGAATTTTTCATCAAAAGAAACACAGAAGCTAAAATATGGAAAATTCTCAGCTGGTTCATATTGTGGGGAAAAAAATGACAAAATTTGTTTAAGGGGAGAACAAGAGTGCAGCCAGGAGATAACTTGATAAGAAGAATAGTAGTGATTGTCTATCTCAATGGAAGACAGGTGCCATTTATCAAGATAGTGGTGAGATTAGTCAACTATCTAAGCAGGTCAGAAATTATTGTCTAAGATAATAGAAGAATGACCTCAAAGTTTGATGATCATCTGGGATGCCCAGAGCTCCAGAACCTGGGAGAAAGAACCACATCAAAGGAGAGGCCTTGTTGCCCAGGACCACCTCACATTTGGGACTCTGCTTCTTTTTACCCTATCAGGGTGCTCCTCAGCTGCCCCACGTGTATGTAGCTCCAGTGTGCTTCAGTGCAGCAAGTACTTTGCTGGGCCCACCTGTGGAGTTGTGGTTTCCGCTATCTGAATTTCAAATTATGCCCTATGAGCCATGGGGCCCAGGCAGAGAACTGCCATGGAAGTGAGATGACCACAGAGAATTGCCATTCAAACAATGATCAGCAGAATCATAAGGAAGGGCAGCTCCCACAACACCAGACGTGCAGAGTCACATGCATATGATTCCAGCCCAGGAGAGCTGCTGGTATGTGATCCAATCACAGAGCAGTCATGGAGGCTGGGTCACTTCAGTGAACTACCATGGAGCCAAGGCCCAATGCAGAGAGACCATGGTGGGGATGGGTTGTCCAATGCTGTGAGTGCAGGGATGTCACCTGAGTGTGTTTAAAAGACAAGAGGTTTTAGACTTGCTTGAAATATTTTACTCCTTTTTTTATTCCAATATTTTGCTTTTGTAACAAGAATGTCTGTCCTGTGCTCCTCCCACTATTGTATTTTAGAAGCATGTAACTTGCTTGATTACATGCTGAAGGAGAATTCGCCTCAGGATTAACTATACCTTGAGTCTTACCAATACCTGATTTAGATGATGTTTACATGAGACTTGGACATCAGATTTCGGGATGGTATTGGAACAAGACTATTCCAATAGGCTTCTGGGATGGAATGAATGTATTAGGCATGCAAAAGGGGCATGGATTTGATCATCATGCCAAGATCTGAATGTTTGTGTTCCTCCAAAACTTACGTGAGGAAATTGTAAACTGCAAGTTGATATTATTAGGAAGCGGGTCTTTGGGGGAGATAATTAGATCATAAGGGTGAAGCTCTTATAATTGGAATTAGTGGCCTTATAAAGAAGTCCTAGAGAGAGCTGCCTTGCCCCGTTTTACTATGTGGGGACATAACAAGAAGATACCATCTATGACCCAGAAAGCAGGTCCTCACCAGACACTAAATCTGCCTTGATCCTAGACTTTCTAGACACCAGAATTGTGAAAAATAAATTTCTGTTGTATATAAGCTGCAAAATTTATGGAATTTTAAACAGCAGCATAAACAAACTAAGTCACCTACCCTGGCTCCTGCAAGCTACTTTTGCACAGCTGCCTACCTTGGGGCTGAGGGTGTGTAGCTGCTACTGTGCCAAGAACTGAAATTGATGGAAATTAACAGTGATATTCTGGCCAAGCCTTTCCTGGAAGTTGCAAGCCTTTAGTAGACTCCAGAGTTCCAGCATAGTTACATCAGACAGATTCTGCCAGTGCAATTGTCGTCTAGGTGGGGAGACAGATTTCTAGTGCTTTCTATTCTGCCATCTTCCCAGAATCTTCTCTCAGCTATCTTTTAAACGTGATCAGTTTTGCTTAATATGTTTTTAAACTCAGATTTTAGGTGCACAATCATTTAGGGTTGTTATGTCAACTTGGTAAATTGACCACTTTAATTACCCTGAAATAAATCTATTTCTAATAATATTTCTTGCTCTGAAATATAGTTTTTTATATTAATATAGTTATTTCAGCTTTCTTTCATTTGTTTTAGCATGGAACATTTATCTTTACTTTCTATTGATCTGTTTACCTATATATTGAATTGTGTGATTCTTTTATATACTTTATCAGTAAGTTTTGCTTTTCACCTAATCTTAAAATCTCTTTTAAAAATTAGAATGTTTAGACTGCTTACATGTAATATAATTATTAATATGTTTGAGCTCAAATGAACCTGACTGCTTGTATCTTTTTCATCCAATTTTTGTTTCTTCTTGCCCTTTTTTATCTTTTTCAAATTGATTAAATATCTTTATATTGCATTTTATCTCCTTTGTTGGAATGTTAGCTGTACCCCAGTGGTTTTTATTTCTTTAATTAGTCTTAGGGTTAATTTTATTACAGTCTAACTTGAGGTATATTATTACTAGAAGCTAGATAAGTAATATAAGAACCTTGCAACAATATACTTCTGTTGCACATCTCTGGAGCTTTGTACTCATTATTTTATCATTTTGCTTCTACACTTGCTGCAAATATCACAATATTCTATTATTTATTTGCTTTATCTATTCAGTTATATTTTATAGCAATTAAAAATAACAAAACAAATCTTTTATATTTATTCACATATTTCTCATTGTTGATATTCTTAATTCCTTCATGTAGATTCAGATTTTGATTTTGGTATCATTTTACTTCTGCCTCCCAAAATATCTTACTTACTTTCTTTTAATTTCTGTGGCAAATTTTTTATTTATAAATACAACATATATATTAATATATAATAACGTATACCTTTATATTTCAGATTGTGATAGAACATAAAAATATATTCGGTTTTTGCTTCCAGGCCTGGCCACAGAGCTACTATAGCCCTTGGAGTTTTCTGAGTGATAAGTGTCTTTGTTGTGCTAATAAGGTGATCAGGATGAAACCCCTAGACAGCCTGAAGATGAAGAAGGTCACCAGAGAGAGACCAAGTGATTCAAGAGTTGGGATTTTTCAGCCCCACTTACAACCTCTGAGGAAAAGAATTGGAGGTAAAGATTGAGCACTATAAAACTCTGGAAAAAGAAGTTTTACAAAGATTCTGAATTAGCGAACACACCCATGAACCAGGAGAGTAGAATACCCCAACTCCACAGGGACAGAAACTCCTGCATGTGGGATAAATCTTAACCTTGCCTTATGTGCCTCTTCATCTGGCTGTTCATTTGTATCCTTTATATTAAACTAGTACATGTAAGTAAATGGTTCCCTGAGTTCTGTGTGCTGTTCTATCACATTGTTGGACATGAGGAAAAATTGTGGGAATGCTTGATTTATAATTGGCTGGTTAGAAGCATGGGTGATCCAATATGTGTGACAAGCATCTGATGTGAGGGTAGTTTTGTGGGGCGAAACTCTTAAAACAGTGGAGTATGACTGACTCTGGGTGGTTAGTATCAGGACTGAATTAAATTGTTGGGCACCAAGCTGGTATCTGCAGAGGATCAGAGAACTGGTTGGTGTTAGAAAACTTTCCTGGCAGATATAGGTAATTATAAATAATTTGTATTTTTCCTGGTCAGTCCTGACTGGATATAATTAATTTTAACTTTTGCCTTTTTAAGTATTTTCTATTGATTATGTGTTTCTAACTTAATTTATTTAATTTAAAGAATTATAAGTTAATATCATCCCATTTCCCACTAGCTCAACACTACTCAAACCCAAGAACAGAATCAAAACAATTCTCCAATCCCCTCTTTGCAAGTCTATCTCCTAGAATCACTTATGATACAAATTCTGCATCAAAGTTTAATTCAAAGACAGAAACATCACTGTAACAGAGAAGGCTTAAATTTAAAGAATTATTAATCATAAGAGAGATTAACTGTACGGACATATACAGAAATGTACAGAATAGGCTGCGATGGATGCAACAGTACTAAAAAGGGAAACAAATTTGGAAACCAAGCCTACTCTTCAAAACTGGAATTCAGACCTTGTTGCAGAAGGTGTAGTTGTATTTGACTATATTTTGGAGAAGTTTACTTAGTTGCCTGTTCCAGCACTGCTCCTTGATTGCCAGGCAAATAGAAAACACTTCTCTGAGGTACATGTATACAAAGTCAAGCAGGTAGGTGCTCAGAGAAAGTCATAACCACAAGAACCCACTTGTAAGCATAGCAGGGAAAGGTCTGAGGTACACAATGTCCACATCTGAAATGCCATGGTGAGGTTATCACTAGGCCTGGGACCAGAGCAAGTGTTTACCAAGGCATTGCATGCTTTGGGTACATGTTTTAGGCAGAGTGTCACTAGATGTCCCTACACACATATACCTTGGAAATAATGCAATAGGAGATAGAAGAAACAAAAATGAAGCACCCTGAAATGAGAAAGACAATATCCTTTGACCTGCAATGTCCTTCCAGTACCTTCTAGCTTCAAAGTTTAGCTTCCTGCTGTCTGTATAGAAGAAATGCTTAAAAGATCAATTTCCATTCAGACAGCAGGTAATTACAGATAAAATTTTATCTGAGAAACACTAAATTGATAACTAGTATACACGCATAGGCAAATCATGTAAGAATGACATTGAAATGAAGATTCTGATTTGGTTGTTTATAGGTGAAGTCTGAATTTTTAGGAATTTAATACTAAGCACAGTTTTTTCTACTACATCTGATATGGCCAAGGAAGTTCTTAACCATACCAACCATCCCAAAGAGAAAAATAACACAGAAAGAATAAGAGGCAGATTCTAGAGAGCAGTTATAAAGTTGACAGAAGGGATCTTTCTTTTTTTTTTTCTTAAAAATGTGGGGCACAATTTAGGATTAGGTACACAAGTGATTATAGTACAGGTAAAGTAAAGTTTTGGCCTCTATTTGGTCCCCACATCACCTGATTTGAGATCAGGTAGCTTTATTGATGTTATGTGCCCACTCCTTCCCTGGCAGTTTTCAGCTACTGCCAATCCCTTTCTCATAGTATTATGGTAAGTATTCAGGGTCTGCTTATGCATGAGAACAGGCAGTACTCAGTTCTTTGTTTCTGTGATTATCACTGAGTATTATAGACTCTAAATCCATCCAAGTTGCTATGAAGTCCATAATTTTGTTTCTTTATAACAGCACAATATTTCATCATGTATATGTACCACATTAAAAATCCAGTCCAGTTTCGGTTGGCAGCACTGTGGGTTCCATGTTTTTGCTATTGTGAATAGTGCTATGATAAACATGTGTGCACAGGTATCTTTTTTGTAGAATGATTTAATTTCCTCCTGATATATGCCCAGAAGAGTGATTGCTGGCTTGTATGGAAGGTCAATGTCTAATTCTTTTAGGAATCGCCACACCATTTTCCATAGAGGTTGAACTAGTTTGCATTCCCACCAATAGTGTATAAGCGTTCCCTTTTCTCTGCAACCTTGCCAGCATCTGTTGTTTTTTGTTTTATTAATGATGGCCATTCTTACTGGAGTTAGGTGGTATCTCAATGTGATTTGATTTGCATTTCTCTGGTGATTAGTGAGGCTGAGCATTTTTACATGTGTCTGTTGGCTGCTTATATCTCTTTTTGGGAAAAGTCTATTCATGTCTTTTGACCACGTTTTAATGGAGGTGTTTGTTTTTTTTCTTTCAGCATGTTTGAGTTCCTTGTAGATCCTAGATGTTAGCCTTTGTCAGATATACAGTTGGCAAATATTTTTTCCCAGTCTGTGGGCTCTCTCCACTCTTTTGTTGGTTTCCTTTGCTTTGCAGAAGCTGTTCAGTTTGATGAGGTCCCACTTGTCAATCTTATCTTTTATGGCATGAGCTTTTGGGGTTTTGATTAATAATTGGTTGATGTTCTGATTTCTACACAGGTGTCACCTGTGTTTTCTAAGATTCTTAATGTTTGAAGTTTTACATTCAGGTCTCTGATCCATTTGGAGTTGATTTTTGTGTATGGTGCTAGATAGAGGTCCTGTTTCATTCTTCTGCCTGTGATCAACTAGTTTTCCCTGAACCATTTACTGAATAGGTTCTCCTCTCCCCAGTGGCTGTTATTGGAGGCTTTGTCATAGATGAGCTGGTTGAGAGATAAAGGTTTTGCTTCTGGAATCTCTATCCTGTTCCATTGGTCTATATGCCTGCTCTTGTACCAATACCAGATAGTGTTGATTATTATAGTCTTTCAACAAAATTTACAGTCCGAAAATGTGATACCTCCTGCTTTGTTTCTTTTGCTAAGAGTTGTTTTTGTTATCCATGTTCTTTTATGTTTCCATATGAATTCCTGTATTGTAGTTTCCATGTCTGAGAAGAATGATGTTGATAATTTAATGGGTATAGCATTAAATCTGTAGATTGCCTTGGGTAGGATGGACAACTTAACAATGATGATTCTTCCAATACATGTGCATGGAATATTTTTCCATTTGTTTGTGTCATCTGACTTCTTTGAGCAGTGTTTTGTAGTTTTCATTGTAAAGGTCTTTCACTTCTTTGGTTAAAGAGTACCGATGTATTTCTTTCTTTTGTGTGTGTGTGTGGCTATTATGAAAGGGATTGTGCTTTTTATTTGGTTCTCTGCCTGTTTGTTGTTGGTGTATAAGAATGTGACTGCCTTTTGCACATTTATTTTGTACCCTGAGACTTTGCTAAAGTCCTTTATCAGTGCAAGAAAGTTTTTGATAAATTCTCTTGGATTTTTGAAGCAGAGAATCCTCAGCAGGAGAATCCAGATCACCAAAGTAAAAGCCCAAATATGGGGCACAGAAGACAAAAATACCATAGTAAAAAATCAGCTAAACAAAAAGCTGGTTCTTTGAAAGAATAAAAAAGATTGATGGACTCCTAGTCAGAATGACCAAGAAAAAGAGAGGAAAAAGCCAAAATAAACACAATCAGAAATGCAAATGATCAAGTCACAACTGATCCTGAAGAAATACAAATGATTATCAGAGATTACTATGCACACCTGTATGTAAACAAACTTTTTTTTTTCTCTTTTAATTTTTTATTTTAAAGATGTGGGGTACAATTCAGGGTTAGGTATATAAATGTTCATTATGCAGGTACCCTTGTTGATGAAGTGTACCCTCCCTCCCCCAGCAGATTCCCACTATTGCCAATCCCACCTCCTCTAACCCCCCAGGGCAGTTTCCTGCTGCTGCCAATTCTTTTCTGTAGTATTACGATAAATGTTCAAGGTCTGCTTATGATTGAGAACGTGTGACACTCAGTTCTTTGTTTCTGTGATACATCACTCAGTATTATAGACTATAAGTCCATCTAGGTTCCTGTGAAGTTCATAATTTTGTCCCTCTTTATGGCCACATAATATTCCATCTTCTATATGTGCCACATTTTTTTATAAAGTCCTCTTTTGATGGGCAGCACAGTTGGTACCATGTTCTTGCTACTGTGAACAATGCTGCAATAAACATGCGTGTGCAGGTGTCTTTTTTAAAGAGTGATTTGAGTTCTTCCGGGTATATTCCCAGTAGGGGGATCGCGGTGTCATAAGGAAGGTTGATTTTAAGAACTTTTAGGAATCACCACACTGTTTTCCACAGAGGCTCTATGAGTTTACACTACCACTAACAGTGTAGGAGAGTTCCCTTTTCCCTGTATCCTCTCTGGCATCTGTTGTTTTTTGAGTTATTGAGGATGGCCATCCTGATTGGAGTTAGGTGGTATCTCAGTGTAGTTTTAATTTGCATTTCTTTGATGACTAGTGAGGCTGAACATTTTTTCATGTATCTGTTGGCTGCTCATATGTCTTCTTTTGAGAACTGTCTATTCATATCTTTTGCGCACTTTGTACTGTGGCTGTTT
>CAUYQG010064938.1:0-36153 GCA_963574415.1 Tarsius wallacei | reverse complement strand
TTTTGAGTTGGAGTCTCACTCTGTCACCCAGGCTGGAGTGCAGTGGCACGCTCACAGCTGCCAGAGCCTCGATCTGCTGGGCTTAGGCGATCCTTCAGCCTTAACCTTCCAAGTAGCTAGAATTACATAGGATTCTTACTTGGCCTGATGGTTATAATGGGGGTGCCATTCACCTGGAGAACTAGAAGCACAGAACGGGAAGATGAATGCCAGAAATGTGGAACTTGAGGGCCTATAGAAATGTTCTGGAAAGCTGCTTGGAGCAGAAATACAGGTTTGGTGATCTAAGTGGCAGCTACATTTGGAGTGAGAAGAGCCAGGGGAAGGGGATCGTGGCTTTCAAGGCAACTGAGAAGAAAAGTTCAGAGGGAGAAAAGGGAAGTAGGACGAAGCCAAGGGAGAGCCCCATGGTTAAGTGTCAGGTGCGATGGAGAAAAAAAGGTAGAGAATTGAGTGTGACCTTGAGATGGGTCAGTACAGAATCTGTCCGGCTGTTGAGTAAAGAAGGCAGCTGAATGCTGCACAGAGAATGGGGGCTGAAAAGCAAAACTAGTGAGCATAGCTGTTTCTTCAAAAAGCTTGGCTGTGCTAGCCTGTAGATGTGGTAGCTATGGAAAACCGAGTACTTAGGAGGAAGAGCCAGGAGGCAGGGAGACATTAGAGACAGGAACTGAGGAAGATCCTGGGGTGGCGAAAGGAGCCACGAGCCACAGCCCAGGTGAGCACAACTGTGGCCACGAGGGCAGTGAGACACGAGTCAGCTGGTGAAGGGACGCAGCCTCCATTTTCTACCAGTGAAACTGGACAACTATTGAGTGAAATCAATGATGGAGGAGAAGAAGGAGAGAGAGAAAGGAGGAAGGACAGGGGATATCTAGAACGAGAGTTGAGGAGAGTGGGAGAGGAAGTTGAGGTGAAGGCTCGGATGAGGTGAGGCCATGGCCCTAGAAGAGCACCAGTCTTCACTTCCTTGTCTGTGAAGTAGAACACTCCTGCTCCCATCTTCTTCACAAGTCAAGAACTAACGGGTGTAACATTTACCACTGTAGGAGATTCTCGATGACTTTGGACATACAAACTGGACAAGTTTGCCTTCTTGCCCACACTTTGACGTGATGCTAACCAGTTACCTTGTTGGAACTGCGAAACCACCTTTGGTTCAAAATGCAGACTTCTCTTTTTGAAAATACCCACACCTGACAGGCTCGGTGGCTCAGCCTGTAATCCCATGCTTTGGGAGGCTGAGATGAGTGGATTGCCTGAGCCCGCAGGTTCGAGACCCGCCTGGGCAACTTGGCGAGGCCTCATCTCTACAATAAATCAAAAATCAGCCGGGCGTGGTAGCGCGCACCTGTAATTCCGGCTACTTGGGAGGCTGAGGCGGAAGGATCGCCGGAACCCAGCGGGTCGAGGCTGCTGTGGCCGGGAGCGGCCACTGCACTCCAGTCTGGGCGACAAGTGAGACTCCAACTCAAAAAAAAAAAAAAAAAAAAAAAAAGAAAATACCCACGCCTGATTTTGTCTTCAAATGAGAGAAAATGTCTTTAAGTTTTTGTCTCATTCAGAAACATCTGGATTTGCTGCATCCGTAAAAGCAAGAGCTTTTCCATTTCCAGAATTAGCCTATTCTATTATCATCTCTTACCGTATTGGCCCAGCTGTAATCAACTCAGTGGGCTCTTGGTGGGAAATTCAGGTCTGCCTTAGGGTAGAGGCCTTACTTACTTACAAGAAGGCCTCTACTTGTAGAAGGGAATCTAAGACAGAGTTATGTGGAAGATGCATTTGCTTGTTTCTGCTCAGCAGTAGAGAACGATGCAGTCCCTTTTTGCCAGTGCTCCAGATGTCCTAACAGGGTTGGAGTGATAGGCAGGACTCAGGTTGGCAGCAGATGCAGGCAGCCTGGAAATCCATGGGAGTGAAGCCTTGGAGCTCAGGGACTTTTGAGTTGGCTACATTTGTGCCCACTAATATCTGAGGGCTCCGAAGGTGGCAAGTGGATCTAGGAAAACTGGTAAAAACGGGCTGACCAGGACTAGGCTGGTTGCTGAACCTCCCCTCAGTCACCAGAATGGTGAGCCCATGGTGAGGGAGGATGAGTCACACCTGCACAGCCAGTGTTTTTCCAGACCCTCCCGTTTCATGCCAGGTACCATCTTAGGGCACACAAGTGTCTAAGGCCTATTGAGTTCTAGGCAGGGCTGTGTGCTATCAACACACAGGGCTCCAGCTCAGAGTGGGAAGGAGCACATGATGGCTAGAGGTGGGCAGCCTGTGTATTCCCCCAAGTGTGGGTGATCCAAGTCCCCACGATTTCTGTGTGTAGGGTTGTCCGATGTCTGGTCACTGGGGGGGCCGGTTGTTCTCACACACACGCAGTGGGGCTCCTTGGCACCTGGCTTATACAGCTTCCTGGGGACGCCAATCCAGTCTCTGCTCACACCTCCACTGAGGATAGAAGGAAAGAAGACCTCGTAAAGTGTGAATCCATGAGTCTCTCCAGGAAGGGAGAGGAGGAAGTAGTGAGTCAGGCCTTCCTATCTTGGCATTTTCTCAAGGCAGCAGTCTGCAGCGTTCAGCTCCTGAGCCTTCACATTCTCTCATAACTTCCTCCAGCTTCCGCCTAGGCACCAATATCAGTTTCTCTAGGCCAAAGACAGAGTCCATGGTTCCCTTCAGCATGCTTCCCAGCCCCTGCCCTGTCCTTTCTGAGGAGACAGTACCACTTCCCTGCACTGGTAGCAACAGCTCTGAAAGCTCACTGGCCTGAGCTGCTCCAAAGCAGTATCTGGGTCTGATTCTCTTCTCCCTTCTCTGCTACATTCCAGTGCAGGGCAGTGCCTTGATCTTAGGGTCTGGGGCACTTGGGGGGGGGGGTAGGCAATTGAGGCAACAACCCGTGTGGGGTCCATTGGGTCTTGGCCAACTGGGTCAGCCTTCTTGGGAAGCCCTTGGCAAAGGGGTATTTGCAAGCTGTCTTTTTCCCTGCACAGGTCCAGTCCTTGATGTCACTGGGCTTCAAAGATAGAGGATTCAGCTCTGGCCCAATACAGCCTGAGCAACCTCCTGACCTGGGCAGAGGATAGCTTGTCTTAGAGTACTGAGTTTAGTGTCTCAGACTCACAGGCCTTACAAAAGGAAAATAAGCTTCTTGGAATTGATGCTTCATATAGGCTCCAGTGCCTGGGACCAGGATCACTTGTCAGAGAAACTGCCCACCAGTTAGAAACCATCCCACTTCTGGCTTACTAGGAATAAGGCCATCAGGGCACCATCTCTCATCTCTCCCCTCATCACACCTGGTCCCTGCCTTCAGAGCTCATTCCTCTCAGCCTAATGGTGAGTAGAAAACAATAAGTTAGACTGAGGCACAGGGATGGGGTCCTTAAATTCATTGAGGGTGGTTCCAGAAGGGTTTTGTGGGGGAAGGGAGTGACTGAACAACTTAGTCCTGAAAGCAAGAGGGGGTTCATCAGACAAAGGGGAATATGGGGGAGGGAGGGGAGGCAGGCTCTCCAAGAGAACAGAGTCAGGCATCTGGATGCACACAGTCCTCCCAGTACCCTCCTATGGAAAGTGCTCTCTGAGGCCACCTACATTCAGGCTGTGTCCCAGAAAGACCACCCATGTCCTAGCTGGGTTTATAACTCCCTCTTTTTTGAGACATGATGAAGCTGTGTCTCTTCAAAACTGCAGTGTTTAGCTCCTGAGCCTTCACATTCTCAGGACAGGAAAGAAGGGGTATTTCTTCCGGCTACATTCACCCCTGCTCCCCTGCATTAAGGTGGAGGAAATGTATGACAGATCCAGTGGTGGGCCTGGGGAAAGCTGGTGGTGGTGACTGTTTTGCTTTCATCCACACAATGAATCCACCTCCAGGAGAGCAATGAGGTAGGAGTTGAAGAGGGTGAGTGTGCACAGCTTAGCACTTAGGGGCATGGCCCTTCTCCCATTAGGGACAGCAGAGTGTTCCCAGAAGGTCTGTCCAGATTCTGGCTTCCTTTGTCCCCTTACTAGAGCTAGAGGAGATCTGAGGGATTCAGTTTGAAGTCTGAGTCCAGACTGGCCTGATGACTAAAGCAGGAAAAAAAACCTTTTTCTCCAGCTTACCTCACTTTATTCTTACAGGAATTTCTAGCCTGCTCTGCTGGAGTGTGTGTGTGTGTGTGTGTGTGTGTGTATGTGTGTGTGTGTGTTTCCTTCAGAGATAGGGTCTTGCTATGTTGCCCAGGCTGGACTTCAATTCCTGGGCTCAAGCAACCCACCTGTCTCAGCCTAGTAAGCTAGGACTACAGGAGAAAGCTACCACGCCCACCTTGCAATGTTTTTAAGACAGCACCTCAGGGTATCACTGCATGTACCCTCCCACCTCCTCATCTCTCTCTCCTGTAGGCAGGAATGATTTGTGCTGACAAACAGGAAACCAAGACTGGACAGGCCAAGCAAGTAAGAAATTGTACTTGTACCTTCTCACTCCCAGACTAAGGTTTCTTCAGCAGAGTCTCTGGGAGAATTTGGGAAAAATAAATATAAAAAGATGCCCCCAAAAAAGAAGAAAAAGAAATAAAAAGATGCCCAGGTCCCAAGTCCAAGTCTCAACCCTAATATTTTCATTCAGTTGACCAGAGTGAAGTCCCACCATCAGTGATTTTTAAAATTCCCCAGAAGATCTAATGTGCAGCCAAAGTTGAGAATCATTATCATGAGTATTTCTGAAAAAGCTCCCCTGGGTTAACAATTCCCCTTTACTCCCCAGACTCCCTAAAGAATGTGGAGAGATTGTCTTGCATGTCTGATGTGGGACAGAGGCAGGAAGAAGGGAAGCCTGTTTACCTCTTTTGGGAACACCAGAACCGGCTGCCCCTGGTTGAGCTCCATTCAGCATTGCACGGTGGAAACTTCTGCTTCTCCTTCCGTTCCCATTTGTTTGCCTCCAAGCCTTGGGTGATCATGGCTTCTACCTGGGCCAGTTCTGGGGTGGGCAGCCCATCCTCTCTGTAGAACCTTCCTATCACCCTTCCTGTGGTGACAGAGTAATAGCAGGGGGGAGGTGTGAATAGATGCTTCGCTTCTTAAGCAGTTGTGGTAAAGCTCATGTGTCCAGGGTTTCTGACTTCAGTGGCCTGCTGGTGCTCATGTATTGATCAGAGGAACTTCTGGTGCCTCCTTGTAACCTCTCTTAGCACCTTGCAAGACCCCAGGTGAAGGCTTCCCTGTTCTAGCTGTAGAGTCTGTTAGTACAGAAGCAACTGAATCCTTCTCACTCCCAGACAGCAGTCCCCTAAGGGTGAAGCCACGTGTGGTTCATTTAGCAATGCTCCACAGTGCTTGGGGCACACAGTAGGTATTCAGTTAATATTTGATGAATGAATGGTTTATGGGCTAACGTTTTTGTGGCTCAATTTTTCCCAACATCAAATTATATATATATATATATGTGTATATATATATATATAAAAGTCATTTATGGAAGTTTCAATGTCAGACTCTAGACTAGCACTTTACCAATATTTGTAGAACTCTCTTAACAGACCTATAGAGAGAAACCATTGTTCCCATATTTGTAGGATACTGGAAGGTTATATGACTTGGTGAAGTCTATGAGACTAATGAGTTACTCTGGCTCCAAGCCCATGCTCTTCCTCCCATGGCTCTCTTCTGGCTCAGTATCAGAGACAGAAGTGAATGGAAACAGTCTCCCTTTAAAATGCCTCTTAGATTTTTTTTGGTAGAAAGGGGCCTTACTGTGTTGCCCAGGCTGGAGTGAAGTAACACAATCATATCTTACTACAGCCTCGAGTTTCTGAGTTCAAGTGATCTTCCTGCCTCAGCCTCCCAAGCAGCTGGGACTACAGGCATGAGCCACCATGTCTGGCTCTAAAATACCTGCCAGAATTTGTTAAAGTCTAAGCTATGGCAGCCACCAGCAAGTGGTCCGTCAACCTATAGGCCAGAACCAAAATGGATCAGTTCTCAAGGGGAGAGACCTCATGTATCCCAGTCCTGAGGTACAAATGGCCTTCACAGACTGCAAGAGCAAGAGAAAGGAGGTTTGCCCAAGTGAGAATTAGCAGTCCCTAAGAACTGACGTTAACTTAGATCCCAGTGAACTGTATGTTCAGCGAGCACAGATTCATCCAGGTCATGCTCTCAAGTCCAACTCCCTCCCTGACTTTCCTGACTCTACTTCTGTCACCTCTGGCCTCTGTTATCTGGATTAGGAGTCTTAGAGCTCTCCTCCTCCTCCTCCTCCACATCCATATGTACACCTCCCTTCATTGATGTCTAACTCATCACTCAACCTATAAAAAGGATCCTGATTCTGTTCATTTCTGTCCATTACTACCCTAATGCAAACCACAGACTATGACAGCAGCCTCTCAACCAGGCTCTGTTCAGCTCATATCCCCCATAGTTGTCCCTTCTCCACAAAGCAGCTGGAGGAACCTTTTAAAACATGAATCACATCATATACTTATATGCCTGGTTAAAACTCTCTACTGGCTTCCCACAGCAGATGGATAAAAAGTAAACTTCTGATTCACCATTGTTTTGTTAAGCACTGGCCAGGCCATGTGCTCTTTGAGGTATGGCCACCGCCATGTTTTCTTAGCTTTGGCCCCCTTCCTGCCTTGGGGAGGTGAATCTTCTCTGTCTTCTCTCTCTAATTTACTTTCTAAACAAACTATATTTTCTAATAAAAAAAAAAAGTAAACTTCTTACCAAGGACTTTAAGGCCCTTTTACCCTCTGACTTTTACCTCTGGGCAAGCCACCAACTCCCTTGTTCACTGTGGGATCCAATACACTGGTCTCCCTTCTATTTCCTGACTATGCTTTGCTGCTCCCACCTTAGGCACTGCTCTCCCCTTGGCCTGGAATGCTCTTCTCAGGTCTCAGTGTGGCTGCCTTCTCCTCACCTGCCTGGTCTCAGCTCCAAGAGGACCTTCCCTGACCAACTGCTCTGAACAGGCATCACACCACAATTGTATTCATAGCCTTATCTGGAGTTGTCTGAATATGTTTACTTGTTTTTGATAGTTGCTCTCGACCAGTGAGGCCCAGTACTCAAAACAGCTTGGCACAGATCATGTGTTTGAAATCTGTGTTAGATGAACATACAAAGGGATCAGGGCCCTCGTCACAGATCTGCAGTCTGCGAGTCACCCTGGCACAGAACCTTCTGCAACAGGGGACTCTATATTATAAGCCTGTCTTGGTGAGTTTCATACATGAGACCCATAGTGAGAACAGTAGTAGTAAAGGCAGCAAAGTTTTAGAAACTGTGTCATGAGAATGGTGGTCACCACTGGCTGGCATGGTGGCATGTGCTTGTAGTTCCAGCCACCTGGAAGGCTGAGGTGGAAGGATCACCTGAGCCCAGTAGGTCGAGGCTGTGGTGGCCGGGAGCATGCTACTGCCCTCCAGCCTGGGTGACAAAGTGAGACTCCTACTCAAAATAAATAAATAAATAATTGCGAGACAACCAAATGCAGCTGATTGGAAATTGATATGGAAATGACCTGTGGACTACCTACCAACAAACACATAATTCTTCTCATAGAATAAAAGCCAATGTTGAAGTATCAGCATCTCAGAGAATGTCAAGCCAGACACATTATCCACAAGGCCTGCTTCAGAGTAATCCCCGGTCACAAATGCTCTGGATGCATCTCGGCCTGCAGGAGAGAAGTTTCCATCAGATTAAGCTGTAAATCACCAACGCTGTACCAATTCAAGACTGTTTTCTGGGAAACATATCCTGACTACCCTCCTCCCCAACCTCAGGGAAATGTGATCCCTCTCTCCTCAGTGACAGATACTCCTGGGCCTTGGACACACATCTCTTTGGCATTTGTCACATTTTTTCATTTGCCTTCAGCAACATTTAACACAGCTGACCACCTCCTTTGGCTTCCGTGACACTACAGTCCTGGTTTTCCTCCTGCCTCTCTAGCTCTTCATTGTCTACTAGCCTTTGGGGTCAGTTACTGTCCATTACAGCTCCATCCTCACCCTGTCACTTGACAGTCTTAGTCCCTCCTGTAGCTTCAAGTCCTGCCTACAAGCCAAAGACAGCCAACTCTGTATCTTTAGCTCAGACTTCTCCCAAGCACTGGACCTGTATATCCAACTGTCTACTAACATCACTTAGATGTCTTCAGACATTCCAAGTTCAAAACTACCCTGAACTCATGGTTATAAGCACCTCCACACTCAAGAATCCTCCATCTATTCTAGAACTTCCTAGCTCATTAAATGTCAACCAAGCCGGGCTTGGTGGCTCAGCCTGTAATCCCACACTTTGGGAGGCTAAGGTGAGTGGATTGCCTGAGCCCGCGGGTTCGAGACCCACCTGGGCAACTTGGCGAGACCTCATCTCTACAATAAATAAAAAAAATCAGCCGGGTGTGGTAGCACATGCCTGTAATTCTGGCTACTTGGAAGGCTGAGGTGGAAGGATTGCCGGAGCCCAGCAGGTGGAGGCTGCGGTGGCCGGGAGCGGCCACTGTACTCCAGTCTGGGCAACTGAGTGAGACTCCAACTCAAAAAAAAAAAAAGTCAACCAGTTGCTTAATCCAGGAGTGCAGTTCTTGACACCTCTTTCATTCCTGACATCCAATCAGTCTCCAAGTCCTATAGTTCCCTCCTAAATAGTTCTTGTGTCAGTCTACCTATCTCTACCTACCACTATGCAAGCCTAGGCTGCTACCACCTCTCTCTTTTTTTTTTGGAGTTGGAGTCTCACTCTGTTTCCCAGGTTGAAGTGCAGTGGCACACTCACGGCCACTGCAGCCTTGACCTGCTGGGCTTGGGTGATCCTTCAGCCTCAGCCTTCCAAGTAGCTGGAACTAGAGGCATGCACCACCACACCCAGCTAATTTTTTATTATAGAGATGAGGTCTCGCCAAGTTGCCCAGGCTAATCTTGAATCCGTGGGCTCAGGCAATCCTCTCAACTCAGCCTCCCAAAGTGTTGGGATTATAGGCATTACAGGCACCAGGCCTTTTTTAGAGACAGGATTTCACTGTTGCCGAGGCTGAGGTGCAGTGGCATGATCATAACTCGCTGTAACCTTGAACTCCTGGGCTTAAGCAATCCTCCCACCTCTGTCTCCTGAGTGGTTGGGACTCCAGGTGCATGCCACCCATATTCATTCTTGCCCTGCTATTCTCCATACCACACTTAACTGGTATTTTAAACACAAATTGATCATGTCATTTCCCTGCCAAAAATCCTCAGTGGCTTTCCTTTGCCCTATGATAACATACAAATTCCTTAACATGTCATTCAGTGTCTGGCATCAGCTGCCACCAACCTTGTCTTGCCACTGTCTTCACTGTTCACTGTATTCTCTTCCTGTCTCTCCTCCATCACTAGGTTAGGGCCTTTGGTATCACCAGTATTTTTTAACACTTGTCACAAAATAACTTATTAATTATGTGTTATCTATTTAATGCCTGCCTTTTCTACTAGTAAGTTTTATCAGGGAAAAGAACACACCAAACTCATTTACTGTCAACTCCCCAGTATCTGGTACAGTGCCTGACCTTTAGTAAATGCCCAATAAATAAATATTGACTGAATGAAATCGACACATTTAAAGCCACCTTATTTTGCTTTTTATAGAGACGGTGTCTCATTCTGTCACCCAGGCATGCTGCGTTATGATCACAGCTCACTGTAACCTTGAACTCCTGGCCTCACGCAATCTTCCCACCTTAACCTCCCAAGCACTGGGATTATAGGCATGAACCATCGCACCTGTCTCTCTGATTGATTTTCAACAAAAGTGCCAAGACAATTCAATGAGGGGGAAAAAATTGTCTTTTCAACAAATGGTGCTGGGATAACTGAATAGCTGAATTGGATGCCTACCTCCTACCCTATAGAAAAATTAATTCAAAATAGATCACTGACCTGAATGTATAAGCTGGAATTATAAAACTCTTACCAAAAAAAAGATATAAATCTTTGTGACCTTAGGTTGGACAATGGTTTCTTAGGACATCAAAAACACAACCAAACAAAAAAACAGACAAATTGAATTGGATCAAAACTTAAAAGTGGGAAACCCCTTTGGGTCCCCTCCCACTGTGGGAGCTTCTCTGTTCTCTCAGTAAATCCTGCTTTCTCACTTTAAAATAGATAAATAAATATTTAATAAAATAAAATAACTTAAAAGTTTTGCACATCAAAAGACACAGTAAAGAAAGTGAAAAGACAACTACAGAATGGAAGAAAATATATACAATCAAATGCCCTGATAAGGGTCTAGTGTCTGGAATATATAAAGTACTCTTACAACTCAAAAATAAAAAGACAACCCAGTTAAAAAATAGACAAAGTATTTAAACAGACATTTCTCTAAAGAAGATATACAAATGGCCAACAAGCACATGAAAAGATGCTCAACATCATTAGGCATTAGAGAAGTGCAAATAAGCAAAATCGCAATGAAATACAGGTTGAGCCAGGCACAGGGGCTCACGCATATAATCCCAGCACTTTGGGAGACCCAGGTGAGAGGGTTGCCTGAGCCCAGGGGTTTGAGACCAGCTTGGGCAACTTGGTGAGTCCTCATCTCTACAATAAATCAAAAAATTAGCAGGGTGTGATGGCGTATCGTAGTTCCAGCTACTTGGAATGCTGAGGTGGAAGGATTGCCTGGGTCCAGCAGGTCAAGGTTGCAGTGGCTGTGAGTGTGCCACTGCACTCCAACCTCTCCAACCTGGGCGACAGAGTGAGACTCCGACTCAAAAAAATAAATAAATAAAAGACAAGAAAAGAAAAAGAAAAAGAAATACAGGTTGATTATCCCTTGTCTGAAATGCCAGTAATAGAAATGTTTCAGATTTTGTCAGATGCTGTCAGATTTTGGAATATGTGCCATACACTGCATCTGCTGGTTTAGCATTCCTAATCCAAAAACCCCAAATCCAATGTGCTCCAGTGAGCATTTTTGTTGAGTGTCATGTTGGTGTTCAAAAAGCTTTGGATTTTGGAGCACTTCAGATTTCACATTTTCAGATTAGGGACATGGAACCTGTAGCACTTCAAACCCATTAGGATGGCTATAATAAAAAAGAATTTAACAAGTTTGGTGAGGATATGGAGAAACCGGAACTCTAATACATTCCTGATGGGAATGTACAACGGTGGAGCCACTTCAAATAAAACAATTTGGTAGTTTCCCAAAAAGTTAAACAAAGAGTTACCATATGACCCAGCAATTCTATGCCTAGCTATACCCAAGATAACTGAAAACATATGTTCACACACACAATTTTTTTGTTTTGTTTTTTTTTTTGTTTTGTCTATGTTGCCTCAGCCTCTTGAATAGCTGGAAATACAGGTGCATGCCACCACACCTCACACACACAAAAAGATGTTCATAGCAGCATCACTTGTAATAGGCAGAAAGTAGAAAAACCCAAAAGTCCATGAACTGATAGATAAAACGTGATATATATACAAAATATTATTCAGCCATAAGGGAATAAAGTACTGACACATGCTGATACACTGTGGATGAACCTTGGAAACATTATGCTCAAAGAAGCCAGACATAAAAGGCCACATGTATGATTGTTTCTATTAAATGCCCAGAATAGGCAAATCTATAGAAACAAAGTAGACAGTGGTTGCTAGGAGCTGAAGGAGGAGCGACTGCTAACAGATCTGAAGTTTGTTTGTGGGGAGATTAAAATGTTCTGGAATTACATAGTAGTGACGGTTTTACACAGTTCTCATTATATTAAAAACCAACTGAATTGTATTTTTTAAAATAATTTTTTCTTTTTCTAGAGATGGGGCATTACTGTGTTGCCCAGTTTGAACTCCTGGCCTCAAGCAATCCTTCCGCCTGTTTCCCAAAGTGCTGGGATGACAGCTATCACATCCAACCTAAATTGTATACTTTAAAAGTGCAGATTTTTTGAGACCAGCCTAGGCAAGCTCATCTCTACAATAAATTAAAAAAATTAGTTAGGCACAGTGGTGCACACCAGTGGTTCCAGCTACTTGGAAGGCTGAGGCAGAAGGATCACCTGAGCCCAGCAGGTCAAGGCTGCGGTGGCTGTGAATGTGCCACTACACTCTAGCCTAGGCAACAGAGACTCTTACTATAAATAAATAGCAGATTTTATATGAGTTATATCACAATAAAAAATGACTGAATTACTAAATGAACATAGCTGTCCTGCTACTAGACTGTGTGGGCAGTGGCAAGCATGTTATAGACATTTCTGATTCTTCAGCACCTGACACAAGGTAGGACACATGGTAATGACCAATAAATAGATGCTGAATGAATACTAGACACACAGGAACTCAGCAGACAGCAGAGCATATGGCAAAAGAAAAATCACTCCAGAAGTGGAAGGTTTTATGCCCACACTTGTACATACACCCATGAGAGTGGCATCAGCATATGGCAGAACAGTATACCTAAAAGTGCCCTCAACTGGCAGGTATACAAAAACTTTGATTCCAGTCTCAGCTCTGATTCTAACTCACTGTGTAGCCCTGGGTAAGCTCTTTCTCCTGCTGGACTGTTTCAGGAGATTGGTAAGAACCCTGGACTTAATTTCTTGTCTGCTAATGCTTCTATTTCTGAAGTTCTTCATGGAGGGAAGTAACTTGTATTTGCATGCCAGAGGCAGCTTCCCAATTCCTCTAAGATAAAAAAAAGTAGAACTTTTTTTTTTTAAGTCAGAGTCTCACTCTGTTGCCCAGGCAGGAGTGCAGTGGCACACTCACAGCCACCACAACCTCTACCTGCTGGGCTCAGGTGATCTTTCTGCCTCAGCCTTCCAAATAGCTGGAACTACAGGCACACGCCACCACGCCCGGCTAATTTTTTGACTTACTAGAGACGAGGTCTCACCAAGTTGTCCAGGCTGATCTCCAACCCCTGAATGCAGGCAATCCTCTCACTTTGGCCTCCCAAAGTGCTGGGATTCCTGGCCTCTTTTATTTTTGAGCTGAGGTCTCACTCTGTTGCCCTGGCTGAGTACAGTATCATGGGTCACTGCAGCTTTAAACTCCTCGACTCAAGTGATCATCCTACCTCAGCCTCCCGAGAAGCTGGGACTACAGGTGTGCACCACCATGCTGGGGTAATTTTTTTTCTCTCTCTTTCTTGAAGAGATGAGGTCTCACTTCATTGTCTACTTTGGGCTCAAACTCCTAGATTCAAGCACTCCTCCTGCCTTTGCTTCCTAAAGTGCTGGGATTATAGGCATGAACTACTGAGCCTGGCCTTCAAGTGGAACATGTTTATTTACTATCAGCCTAGTCATTGGCTGTAGGCTTGCCTTGCATTTTTTTTTTCTTTTTAAAGCTGGGAGACAGTCTGTTCCCTGGCTGACAAGGCAACATCTCTAAAAGCATTAGGCTGGTAGTCCCAGTTCATGTTCTGTTAGTTCTTAGTTGTGACGGCTTCTGGCAGAACACATCCTTCAGTCCCCTCAGTAGTAAAATAGGGACAGCAATATAAACTTATCTGAATAAAATTTAAACTTAAATGTTCTTTGAGGCCTAACACATGCACAGCTTTGCTGTAAGTATGTAAGGACTGACTGTAAAGGTGACCTCTTTTCTGTGCTCTAACCTCACGAACTTTTTTTGTAAGGCAGACAGGTGCATCTGTACTAGAAGCAAGAACGACTCAAACCAAACATACTATTGTTAGGGGTAACTTAAGGATGGGGCAAGAAAGATTACTTCGGATCAGGACATATTGAAGAAATGGTTGGAATTAGCAGGGGAACTGTGAGGGCAGGGACAGGGGTCTCATTCATCTCTGTGCCTTGGGAGCCCCACAGAAGTCTGGCGCAAAGCAGGTACCTCTGAGCTTCCAACAGTGGGTAATGGGTAACAACAGAGACAGAAGACATGTTTCACCAACATAGGTCACGCAGAGCGGTGGGGAACGATAGGGAGGGTAGAGAGAGGACACGAGGAGTTGGCCACAGTCCCACCCTAACCAGGAAGGTCAAAAGGATGACGGTGCAGCTGAGTCCCACCCGCCACGCCGGTCTGATGAATGTGGGGTGGGGGTGAAAGTAGACGAAGAATGAACGAACGACGCGCGGGTGGCTACAGGCCCGCGCCAGCGGAGGGAAAGGCGTAAGCAGCCTCCCCGATACCTGCGAAGCCGCTATAGTGGGCCCCAGGCTCGTAGTGCCTCCGGCCGGAGGACACATCGTAGACGCGGCCGAGCAATGCCAGGTAGAGGCCCGGGTCCCCCGGGCCGCCGCGGTAGCGAGCCAGCTCCTCAGGTATGAAAAGACGAAAGCCAGCGCGGAGACCCCACCAGCCCATCAGCCGTGCCGCCACAACTGCGGCTGCAGCTACAGCCAGGCCCAGCAAGGGCACCCCGCCGCCGAGCCTAAGCATTCAGAAAGTCGCACCCACACCGCACTTGGGACGCGGCCGCCTCTCTGTCCACAACTAAGATGGCTGAGACGCCGACCGTGACGTATCCGGCGCGAGATCTCGATCTCACTCTTTCTCTCTCTCTCTCTCTCTCTCTTTCTCTGTATCTCTCTATCGCTCTGGCGAAAAACTCTGACTCCGACGCTTGCACGTCCTTTCCTTGCGGGTTGTCTGCTCCCAACAAAGATGGCGGCAAAGGAGCTACGGGCTGATGTAGATGCGAAGACGTAAGAGTCCACTTGGAAATCAGGGTTCCAATCTCTGAGGCGGCAACCCTCGCCTAGCTGTCGTGACTGGTAGAGGTCGCCTGACGGCGTCTTTGCGACAGCTGTCCTCGCCTGACGGCCAGGAAGCCGGAAGCCACCGCCGCCGTCGTCTCCTCCCCGTCCCCGCCCGCCGGGTGCTGTCGGAGGTTGACAGGTCGAGGCGGGGAGGCGGCGGCGGCGGCGGCGGCAGAGCCAGGCGCCCAAGACGGAGACCCCATGGGGAACGCTCCGAGCCACAGTAGTGAAGACGAAGCGGCAGCCGCCGGGGGCGAGGGCTGGGGCCCACACCAGGACTGGGCTGCGGACTCGGGCACGACCCCCGGCCCAGGCCTCGCGGCCCCGGCGCTACCGCCGGCTGCCGCGCTGCTGGAACCCGCGAGGCTGCGAGAGGCGGCAGCTGCGTTGCGGCCCACACCGCCGTGCGAGTCGCTGGTATCGAGGCACCACTGCGCGCTGATGCGCTGGCTAGAAGAGAGGCTGGGCCGCGGCGAAGAGTCCGTCACCCTGGAGCAGTTCCGGGAGCTGCTGGAAGCTCGCGGCGCCGGCTGCTCCGGCGAGCAGTTCGAAGAGGTCAGGCCTGCTAGCGACTGCGGGGGCGGGGCAGGGCGGTCGCTCCCAAGGGAGTGAAGGGGTGGCGATTGCTTTGGAGAGGCCAGGCAGGAGCCCATAGGTCCACAGGTTCTTAGAATGGGAGTATAAGGTTGTCGGGACACATGCTCTGGGCGCTCGCTACCCGCCTGTTCGCTCCAGGTGTTTGCTTTGTCTCTCTAGCCTTAGATGTATGGAAAGCCCGGACTAGACCGTCCTTGCTTCGAAGAGCTGGACAAGCCCAGATGTCTGTGCATGTTGTAGTACAGTCATTTGTGCAGTTGATTGACGCTGGATCCACTGCTCTGGTACTTCCTTAACAGGTTCCGGAACAGTTAAAGAGAAAGGAGATGTAAGATTCAAGGGAGTGGCAGTGAAAACCATTCTGTTTTGTTGGCCTGTGCAGGTTTTTGCAGAGCACCTTCCGAATCCTGTGTGGATGCCTAGTAAGTGTGGAGGGAGTCGGACATGGTGGCTCATGCCTGTAATCCCAGCACTTTGCGAGGTCAAGGCAGAAGGATCGCTTGAGTTCAAGACCAGCCTAGGCAACATAGCGAGACCTCATCTCTACAAAAAAATCAAAAAATTGTCCGGGCGTGGTGGTTCACGCCTGTAGTCCCAGCTACCCGGGAAGCAGAGGTGGGAACATCACTTGCACACAGGAGTTTGAAGGAGCGTTGAACCATGATCATGCCACTTGACTCCAGCCAGGGCAACAGACTGAGGCCCTTACTCAAACAAAAACAAGTGTGGAAGAACAGTAACATACTGGAAAGACTCACATTCTAAAAGCCATTCTCACTACTCAGAAACTAGCTTCTCCAAAATACACATTTGTTTTTAGATCCTTAAAGAACCATATATTAGACTTATTTAAACTCTCATAGGACCTAAAACAGATAGACAAGTACCAGGTTTCCTGTGAATATTTATAGTTATACAGTTTTTCCATGTAGTCACCAGCATCATTTCTTCTAAGTCACTAACAGAGCAAATTGACTGGGTAACAAAGTATTTTCCTGGAAGGGATCTTAGGAATTATCTTTACTGAGCATTTCATTTAGAGTTAAGAAGACTGATAACCCAGTGAATCATTGGTAAAACTGAGGCTATCACCCAGATCTCTTGATTTAAAAAAAAAAATTGTCCCACTACCTCCTTCCTGGGATCCTATTTCTTTAACTCAATGATATTATGATTTTTAAAAAGTGCTTAATTTGTGGAAATGAGTAAGTCATGTAGAATCTTGAATGTCGATGAAGGGTGAGTACATAAAGCAGTAAACCAGCAGGTAACTGTAATACCATTAAAAGGCTCTGTTCTCTTTAAAACCAGAGGCTTTAAAAATGTTTCAAGAATGTCTACCTATACAGGGACAGAATTCAGATAATGTAATTTGATGTTTCTTATGGTTTCCTTTAAAAATACTTTTAAGGCATCTCAGATAAAGATATTAGTGTATTATTAGTCAGTAAAAGGTCTCCATTTTTTAAAAATCCAAGAGTATATATAATACTTTCATTCTAGTACCTGCGTGAGTTATGAGAATATGAAGTAGTAATAGAAAGAGTCATGCAGATCTGTTCAAGGAGTTGGCACATTTCAGATTTGTCCAAAGGCAAATGGACAGAAAGTGTTTACATTGTGACAGTGTCTGACTGAAACAGAATTGTAAGTGGAGTTTATAGGAGTCCCTTAATATTAAGGCCAATAAATCTTTGAGGTGTGGCTTAGAAATCACTCAAGGGCTGTGGCATTATTCATTTGTTCATTGAGCAAATATTTACTGGGCTTATACTGCATACTAGTCACTTGAATGTGGACAAAGTAGATACTTGCTCTTATAGAGTATGTAGTGTGGTGGAAGAGACAGATATTAACCCAGTGGAACACTTCAGCCCAGATTTGAAGGGTGAAGGCAGACAAGGAGCAGAATATTATAACAGTGTTTCAGGCAGAGGGAATTACATTCATAAAAGTCCAAAGCCCAGAGAATGGAGAATCTGGAAGAAGTCTGGTATGGTGTATTAGGGTTAGACAGAGCTGCTTCAAAGGATAGAAAACCCAGTGTATCAATGGTTTAAACAAAAAAAGAAGTTACTTTCTTGTGAAAAAGTTCAGGTTGGGCAGACCCTGGGTTGATATGGCAGTTTCACAATCATCAGGGACCTGGCTTCATTAATCTTGTGCCGTCATCCTCCACAGGCACCTTCCACATAGTGATCCAATTGACTCCTCCTGCTGTGACTTTCCACATACCAACAAGCAGGAAAGGGAAAAGAGAAGAAGAGGGCCATAGCCCCTCTCTTAAGGGCTTACTTCACATCTTATTGGCTAAAATTTAGTCACATAGCCATACTTAACTGCAAGAAAGGCTGGGAAGGATCCTTATTCCATAGCCATATATTCAGCTAAAAATCAGGATTAAATTACTGAAGAAGAGAGAACAAATATTGGGTTAAATTTAGCAGTCTTTGACTCACATGACTAGATCATAGGATGCTGTGAGTGAGGCTTAACCAAGACTTAAAAACCTGATCATGATAATCTCACAGTGGTTGCCCTGTCTATAAGTTAGGGGTAATTATATTAGGACTATCCAAAGAAAATAAATATTAACCATGCATTTGGTTCTGTGCTTTAAAAATAAGTCTGTCAGCCGGGCTCGGTGGTTCAGCCTGTAACCCCATGCCTTGGGAGGCTGAGATGAGTGGATTGCCTGAGCCCGCAGGTTCGAGACCCACCTGGGCAACTTGGTGAGACCTCATCTCTACAATAAAAAAAAAAAAATACTAGCCGGGTGTGGTAGCGTGCGCCTGTAGTTCCAGCTACTTGGAAGGCTGAGACGGAAGGATCACTGGAGTCCAGCAGTTGGAGGCTGCAGTGGCCGGAAGCGGCCACTGCACTCCAGTCTGGGCGACAGAGTGAAACTCCTACTCAAAAATAAATAAATAAATAAATAAAATAAAAATAAAAGCCGGGCTCGGTGGCTCAGCCTGTAATCCCGCGCCTTGGGAGGCTGAGGTGAGTGGATTGCCTGAGCCCGCGGGTTCAAGACCCGCCTGGGCAGGCGAAACCTCATCTCTACAATAAATCAAAAAAATTAGCCGGGCATGGTAGCGCACGCCTGTAATTCCGGCTACTCGGAAGACTGAGGCAGAAGGATCGCCGGAGCCCAGCAGGTCGAGGCTGCGGTGGCCGGGAGCGGCCACTGCACTCCAGTCTGGGCGATCGAGTGGGACTCCAACTCAAAAAAAAAATAAATAAAATAAAAATAAAAATAAGTCTGTCCTTAGACTACAGTAAGTATATACTATTGTGTATACTTACACAGGTAATTCTACATTGTTAGCCTACGTCTAAGCTTTTGAAAATGTATTGTGATCTTTTAGAACAAGTTTAAGGGCTTTTGTGAAATAATAAAATATCTTTATAGTAGCAACTAAAATGAAGAGTTATTACCCTTCATTTTTATGAGAGCTAGCATGGTAGAGCAGTTTTCATTGGTATACATGATTTATTATTATATTGCTAAGTGTTTCCAAGTGTTACTTGTTTGTTCTTTGGCTTCCTAATTTGCATTGCCATCCACGTCCACCCAGCTGTCTTGCTTTCACATTCCAGTGCCCTTAGTTGCCTGAGGAGGTGTTATAAAGAAGTTTTTGGCATGGAACCATGAACCAAAGTCTGAAACATGATTATTTTATAGTAGAGCACACCTTTTCTTATGGTAGGTGTGGTCCAGGGAGAAGGACTCTGCTTTGCTTGTAGGGAGCAATATTTAACTGACTCCTGTGTAGAAGGGAAATAGAATTAAAATTCTTAATTAAGCTGGGCTTGGTGGCTCAGCCTGTAATCCTGCGCTTTGGGAGGCTGAGGTGAGTGGATTGCCTGAGACCGCAGGTTCGAGACCCACCTGGGCAACTTGGCCAGACCTCATCTCTACAATAAATCAAAAAAATTAGCCGGGCGTGGTAGCGCGTGCCTGTAGTTCTGGCTACTTGGAAGGCTAAGGCGGAAGGATCGCCAGAGCCCAGCAGGTCGGGCCACTGCCCTCCAGTCTGGGTGACAGAGTGAGACTCCAACTCAAAAAAAAAAAATTCTTAATTGACATCACAGATTAGAGATTAGTTATTTGTGCTCTTAATGTGGCATGCTTCTAAAAAATCATGTAGACTCTAGGGCAGAAAAAAGTGCTGAGCATAGGATGATGGCAGATGGCTTTAATGTGAGATATACTATGAATAGATCTTATTTTATTTTCTATATTAGCTTTGGTGCTTACTCTGTGAAATTTGGGAGTTGTAACCTCTGAGGGAAGGGCCATTTTGATTAATCTGTCTTCATCATTGTAGCTCAATCCTGGCCATTCCAGTGCTCAGTGTTTCCCCTGTAGTGCCCTCATGGTGATTTAGCAGATTGAATAAGGTACAGTCCCCATGCTCTAACTCCATGCATCATATTCAGTCTTTAGCCTTTTATTTATTTTTTATTTATTTTTGAGTTGGAGTCTCACTCTGTCGCCCAGACTGGAGTGCAGTGGCTGCTCCTGGCCACCACAGCCCCGACCTGCTAGGCTCCGGCGATCCTTCCGCCTCAACCTTCCAAGTAGCTGGAACTATAGGTGCGCACTACCACGTCTGGCTAATTTTTTGATTTATTGTAGAGATGAGGTCTCACCAAGTTGCCCAGGCGGGTCTCGAACCTGTGGGCTCAGGCAATCCACTCACCTCAGCCTCCCAAAGCGCGGGATTACAGGCTGAGCCACCGAGCCCGGCTTAGCCTTTTAATAATGAGATATTTCTTGGAGCCGAGCATGGTGGCTCATGCTTGTAATCCCAGCAAGTTGGGAGGCTGAAGAGCTCAAGCTTGTGGTGAGCCATGATTGTGTTAACTGCACTCCAGCCTGGGTGACAGAGCAAGATTTCGTTTCTTAAAAAAGCTAATTCTTGACATTGGAGGAAACAGGTAAATATAGTTTTAGTGAAAACTTAAAAAAGGTTCTTAGTCACTGTTAGGTTTATAAGAAATTTGGAGAAAAGCCCTAATACCCATCTTGGTATTATGTCAGAAGTATTAATCAACTAATTTAGAATGACTTTGAGCCTAAGAACTGTGCAGATAGAAATATGCAGCTGTAATTCTCTGCCCTTTTAAGACCTAGACCATAAGAGATGTGTATGTGCACCATAAAGTCGCAGCAGACTACAGGCATTGCTCACCCTTCTCTTGAGCCCTCTGGTCCTACTGCCTGAGGGACCAAACACAGATTCCTCTGAATGGGTGGAGCCCATAGGCCATCCTGTCTCACTCCCTCACCTCATCTCTCTGCCCTGCTGCACTAGCCTGTGCTAGCCACTGAGACACCTACCTTATCCTATGTGGACCTTGATTCTCTCAGTTCTTTACGATTTCCCCCACCTTGGCTCTGTCACCTGGTCAGCACCAGGCCCTTCTGTGGCATGATTCAGATGACTTCTCTATCATGTTTTTTTCAGCCCTATGCCGGAGGCCCCTGTTACCTGTTCTGTACAGGTCATTTGGCACTTAGAATATACTGTCTGGCTTTGTTCTGCAACTAGGCTGTGAGGTCTCCCAGCCACCTACTGGTACTACTACTGTTGCACACAGGAAGCCTGTGGTAAGCAATAGCTGTTGATGTTGATGAGGTAGTGCAGAAGAGAAAGATTCTGGGTGAATAGGATATTATTTTGGCCTTGTGTGCTTTGCTGCAGGGGAGATGATGGTATTGACTTCTTTGGAGAAATTCATGATCCAGGAGAGCTATGGAGGAAAGGCCAGAGCTGTTTTGCCTCTCTGATTTCCAGTACTCTTTATCATGGTCTTTAGAACCTTTAGAACCTTCAGTGGTTCCTCACTTCCTTCAGAATCATGTCTGAATACGGGACTAACATCTAGGTCCTTATGCCTTTCCACCCTTGTCTCCCAGGACTCTGAGCCAGCCAGGTTGTTTTACTGTTCCCCATGTATGTGGGAATTTTGTCCTTTGCTCCTCTCCCTCCGCCATCAACCCTTTGCTCCCTCCTAAGCCCCCTTTACTTTCAAAGATCACAGAGAAGCACTTAGTAGTAGCATGGCATTTAGGAAAGGCCTTTACCAAACTAAGACTTGAGAGGCTGGAATAATTTCCCTGGCACAGAAAGAAAGGGATATTCCATATGAAGGGCACAGCATATGCAGATGCAGTGACGTGAGAGAGAGCATGGCAAATTTTGGGAATGATACTTCTTTTTTTTTTTTGGAGTCTCACTCTGTTGCCCACACTGGAGTACAGTGGCGCACTCATGGCTACCCCAGTGTTGACCTGCTGGGCGCTGGCTATCCTTCCGCCTCAGCCTTCCAAGTAGCTGGAACTACAGGCTCTTGCTACCATGCCTGGCTAATTTTTTATGTATTGTAGAGATGAGGCCTCCCAAGTTGCTGGGCTGGTCTCAAACCTGCAGGCTCAGGCAATCCACTCACCTTGGCTTCCCAAAGTGCTGGGATTACAGGCTGAGCCACTGAGCCCAGCCAAAGAAATGTACTTGTTTAGCACCTAGTCTGAAGTCTGAGCTGGCTGCGACCTTAGTAATTTTTGCATGCAACCTGTAAAGGGATCCCTTTCATAACATCCCGGATGGACACATAATTAACCTGTAAAGCTATCAGTGAGTTTGCTGCTTTTTGAGTCTGCCCATTCCACTGTTCTCTCGACTGATCCTGAAAATTGGGCCTGTAGCCAACCTGCTTGTGGGCAAATCCTACTTCCACCATCCTTAAGCTAGGTGACCTTACTTGACCACCATGTCTCAGTTGCCTTATCCATAAAATAAGCATAATAGAATCTACCTTATCTAACTGACATGAGGATTAAGTGAGTTCAGGCACCTAGAACAGTGTCTGGCACACACTAAATACTCAATAAATGTTGTAGTTTGTGGTGTTATTTTTCCCTATTGTTGTAGTTCAGCTTTAGGATGTTTACTGTAGCCTCTGTGTAACAGCCCTTTAAATACTTTATTTAGACAAGGAATGTAAGACATCTTACAGATGAGTAAATTGGGGCCTTAAATGAATAGGTGACCCACCGAATCAACCAGTGGCAGAACTGGGATCAGATGTAGATATTTTGACTTCTGATGGAGTGTGTTTCTCTCAAGTTGAGCCAGCATGCAGCTTTCTTAAGCCATTGCATTGCATTCTGTTGTTCTAAGCTCACAGTTCTGGTCTAGGTGACTTTGGTCTCCATTTTCATGTATGCAGAGTGGTCTTGATCCTAGTAGTGGCTAAGGAAATTAAATAAGAATGGATGATGACCTGAGCCTGCCTCATAATGCCTTCAGGCCAGGGCAAATGGATGAAAATTTACAGTCAGCCAGCCCACTTTTCTCTTGTCTGCAAGGTAGATCAATATGACTTTCTAACTAGATTGTCATAACAGTTATTTGCAGTTCACTAGGCATCATCTTGTTCATGATCCTTTGGATTCTTACAACAAAGTATGGGGAAGAAAGGTTGGGCAGGGTGAGGAATTGACACTTAGGAAGGCCAGGAGTCTCATCCTAGGTCTCACAGAGAATAAGGGGTAAATCTGGCACCATACGCTAATCCAGGTTTCTTCTCTTAGTCTGACACGGTTACACCACAAGGTGCCTGCCACAGTGTCTATACATGGGTGCTGCTGGAACAGTTATCGTGTGGAGCATATGGTAGGAAGATGTTTTAAGAAGAGGCCTGCTTCAGGGAGGGAAGAGGAAGAGTACAGCAGATCAGGTTGCCATCTACATGGAGATGGATGTTGGTGTCATGGAAATAGGGTGCATTGCTCTGTTTTTCGAGAGGCAAAGGTAGACTTATGCTACTTTGTACTATTAGACTAAACCTTGAGTATTGAGTTGAATCTTGGGCCCTACACACCAAGGCAATGTGTTTTAAACTGCCCTTTTAGTGGATTTTAAATTTATTTAGTGAATTTTTACCTTCTTGTTAAAAAATTAATCAGAATAGAGTGGAATAGAAAATATCAGAGGTGGCCAGCTTAGTGGCTCACACCTGTAATCCCAACAATTTGAGACTGAGATGGGAGGGCCACCTGAGCCCTGGAATTTGAGACCAGCCTGGGCAACATAGTGAAACTCCATCTCTACAAGGAAGGAAGGAAGGAAAGAAAAGAAAAGAAAATATCAGAGTACATCATTTCTGGTGAAAGAAAATATTACATTGTTTCATGAAACTTTTATATCAATTGTATGTATACTGCGTCATGATGCAAATGTATTTCTTACAGTGGATAAGCCAATAAAACTTGAGAAGCACTGCCCTGAGGTTTATTGTTAAATGGGAGGGATCCCAAAGGGGACAACCAGGATGGGAATGAGGCAAAGACCATGTAAAATGGAGAACTGGTTGAAGGAATGAGGAGGATTTTGGGGGAATCTCAGAGGACCTGATCACTGTTATTAAGGATCTCCAGGCCATCTCCAGGCAGAGGGAGCACATGTGTTCAGAGTGACGCTATGGGGTGGTAACTTCAGGGAGGCAGATTTCCATTCATTATAATTATTATTATTTTTTTGAGATGGGATCTTGCTCTGTTGCTCTTGCTATGTTGCCTAGGCTGATCTTGAATTCTGTACTGAAGCAGTCCTCCTGCCCTAGTATCCCAAAGTGCTAGGATTGATTACAGGTATGAGCCATCATACCTGGCTAGCATTCATTATAGGGGAGAGTTATTGCTGTCAGAACTGTCCAGAAGAGATGAGCTTCCCATCACTGATGTGTAACAGAAGGTGACTGATGTCTCAGAGATGCTAGGGAAGGAGTTCATGCAGTACAGAGGCAGATATTTGAAGATATTTGGTTCATTCCAATGTGAGAGCACATATAGATCTGGGGTGATCAACCCCTGCCCCACTAGTCTCCAATGGCCTCATCATACCCTTTCTTAATATGTAATCTCCTCAGCCTTGTCAACCAGGCTCTCTATTCTGACTTCTGTTCATCTCTTCATCTCCTGCCCCTGTATACCAAGCCATACCAAACAGGTTATAGTGCTCACAATCTGCCATGCTCTCTCTATCTATGTTCACACCCTGTCATCTCTACCTGGGATGGCCTCCCTTTCTCCATGTGCTTTTAAACTCCTAGTGATCCATTAAAGTTCAGTTCAGAGGTTGTTTCTCTGGGCCATTTTTTCCGAACACCACCCCCACTCTACTTCTGGTCTTTGGAGTGTGTTGACTCATGGTATAGTGGTTGATAGTATGGGGTCAGGAATCAGACCAGAATTCAAATCCAAGCTCCATCATGTACTAACTGTGTGGACTTGGACAAAATACTTGACCTCTCTGTTCCTCACCTTTAGAAAGGTAGCGCCTACCTTCACTGTTGTTGGGGAAATTATGAGTTGATCCATGTGAAATGCTTAGAACTTGCCTGGTGCTCAATAATATTAACTATTATAGCAGTTTATGCTATTCTATTATAATTATCACACCTATTACATTGTGGCTGTTGTCTTCAGATCTTTCTCCTAGGCTGCGAGGTTTTTTGGAGGGCAGGGAATGCTTAGTCCTGATCATCTTTGTATCTACAGAACCAAGCACAGGTCAAGTATATATATATATATATACATATATATATACATATACATTATATATATATATGTATATATATATAATGACTACTGTCAGATAGTGTCAAATGAGTGCATGAGTAAGCTGGCTTCTGTAAAGTTCTGTGAAATGAGCTAGGTGATAAGTGTCAGATTATTAACCCTGAACATTTCTTTAAGGACAATTTCTGAGTGTTAGGAAATTATGTATTTATTTGATGAAGCTGTTGTGGGGTTTTTTTTGAGCAAAAATGTGTTATTTGTTTTGTTTGAAAAATTCCTCTTGTGGTATTCATTAACTATTGACAGATGAACAGAATCTATTAAAAATAGCCAAAATGTCACTATTTTTATAGCCTTGCTTATATAGAATTTTTGTCAGCAATACACAGCAGAAGTCATGTGGGAATTTAGATGTGCAGGTGGCACTTGAAGTGAGGAAGCTTTAGTGGAAGTAGGACTTGAGTACTGCCTTGAGATTTAGAGGGAGTGAGCCTCACTTCTTAGGGTTGATGGGGGTAACCTGGGCAACAGATGCTAGAGAAAGTTTTATAGTTGGAAGAAAGTGATGGAACTAAGGTTTTAAGCACTTGGTCTCCACACTGCACGAAACCCCATGGGTTATCTGGTCAAAGGAAGGAGAATGGAGTTGTGGTGAGAAACGTGAACTCTGGATCGTTGGATTCAAACACTAGCTGTGTGACCGCAGGAAACTTACCTCACCTCTCTGTATAACTACAAAATGGGGAGTTTAATAGTAAGTACTATTACTGTTATGAGGAATAAATGATATTGTGCATATAAAGTGCTTTGCACAGTGCCTGGTATTTATCAGTGCTCAAATAGCAGTTCAGAGTTTTCTAGCCCATGTGTCATTCCCAACTGAATGGCTTATAGCTGTGCTAATCCCCTCAGACCTTGAGTCATACAAATATTATTTTCTCAGTATGCTATAATGTGAGGAAAGTAGCTATTATCTGGTACTGTAGTATTCTTCATGGGAATGTGGGACCTCAGGGTACAGAGGCTGTACTCTCTGCCACCTGCCACTTCCCCCTTTGGCTCCACTTTTTATATTAGAGTTGAGTCTAACATTTCATATTAAAAAATTCCCCGGCTGGGCTCGGTGGCTCAGCCTGTAATCTCAGCACTTTGGGAGGCCAGGGCGAGTGGATTGCCTGAGCCCGTGGTTTCGAGACCAGCCCAGGCAACTTGGTGAGACCTTGTCTCTACAATAAAAATAAAAAAATTAGCCGAGCGTGGTAGCGCGTGCTTGTAGTTCTGGCTACTTGGAAGGCTGAGGCGGAATGATCACTGGAGGGTCGACACTGGGGTGACTGCGTGTGCCACTTCACTCCAGCCTGGGCAACAGAGTGAAACTCCAACTCAAAATAAAAAAAAAATTCCCCTTATTATTACCAAAGAAACATACTTGTTTATTTAGTATTTTTATTTTTTTGAGATAGGGCCTTGGTCTATCATCCAGGCTGGAATGCAGTGGCACAATTATGGCTCACTGCGGCCCCAATCTCCTGGGCTGAGGCAATCCTTCACATGCCACCACACCCAGTTAGTTTAAAAAAATTTTTTTTGTAGAGATGAAGTCTCACTATGTTGCCTGCTGGTCTCGAACTCCTGGGCACAAGCAATCCTCTTGCTTCAGCCTCCCAAAGTACTGGGATTACAGATGTGAGCCGCTGTGCCCAGCTATTTATTTATTTTGAGTTGAAGTCTCACTCTGTCATCCAGGTTGGAGTTTAGTGGCATGATCATGACTTGCCACAGCCTCAACCTGCCTCAACCTGCTGGGCTCAGGTGATCCACCTCAGCCTTCCAAGTAGCTGGAACCACAGGCATGTGCTACTAAACCCAGCTAAGATGAGGTCTTGCGAAGTTGTCCGGGCTGGTCTTGAACCTGTGGGCTCAGGCAATCCTTTTATCTCGGCCTCCCAAAGTGCTGGGATTATAGGCACGAGCCACCACGCCCGGCCAAGCCAGACTCTTTCCTTGGGAGATCCCCCGTGTCGGTATTTATAAGTATATTCCCCTGGGCTTTGTCAGGACTCTTTTTTTTTGAGTTGGAGTCTCACTCTGTTGCCCAGACTGGAGTGCAGTGGCACACTCCCGGCCACTGCAGCCTCGACCTGCTGGGCTCCAGCAATCCTTCTGCCTCAGCCTTCCAGTAGCCGGAACTACAGGCATGCGCTACCACGCACGGCTAATTTTTGATTTATTGTAGAGATGAGGTCTCGCCAAGTTACCCAGGGGGGTCTCGAACCCATGGGCTCAGGCAACCCACTCACCTCGGCCTCCCAAAGTACAGGGATTATAGGCTGAGCCACTGAGCCTGGCCATCAGGATCTTCCAATCTCCTGCCTGAAAGGATATGAGAGTGGCTGCCAGCATTCTGGGAGCCTGAGGGGAAGGTTGAGTCTTAAACATTTAGCAAGTAAACATCAGTCCCCCTATTTTCAGTGTGGCATTCTCACTTTTAGCTGTGCCTGGTATTTCCTAGTTCATAGGCACTCTGTACTGCTCTTTCTATAGTGTCAACCCTCAGGCTTCTGCCTAGATAGAAAGGGAGTCTGCCTTTTTTTTAATGAAAAATTTTAAACATAAGAAAGTAGAGATAAAAGTAGAATGAGCTTAAATGTACCTATTAGCCAGTTTCAAAGACTACCACCTCATGGCCAATTTTATTTGATCTAAACTCCGTCTTCCTTTTCCTTTCCCATCCAAACTATGACTATGAAGCATATCATGTCATTTCATCTAGAAATGCTTCATTTTGTTTCTCTAAAAAAATAAGAGTGCTTTAAAAAACACATGCAATACTACTGTCTTCTTTTTTTACCTCAAAAACAAAACAAAAAATCCAATGACTTCTTAAGGTCGTTTAGCCAGTCAGTTCTAACTGCTTTTTAACATTAGACTTTTCACCAATCACATCCACTTTCAGCACTCTTTCTTTTAGTTATTTATTTTTTTGAGTTGGAGACTCACTCTATTGCCCAGGCTGGAGTGCAGTGGAACACTCACAGCCACCGCAGCCTCTACCTGCTAGGCTCAGGCAATCTTTCCATCTCAGCCTTCCATGTAGCTGGAACTATGAGCATGTGCCACCACGCCTGGCTAATTTTTTTCTTTATTTTGAACCAAGTTGCCCAGCCTGATCTCAAACTTCTGGGCTTCTATTTTTTTTTAGTTTTTTAAATAATATTATTATTATTTTGAAATGGAGTCTCACTATGTTGCCCAGGCTGGTCTTGAACTCTTGGGCTCAAGCGATCCTCCTGTCTCAGTCTCCCAAAGCGCTAGGATTATAGGCGTGAGCCGCCAGCCCAGCCAGCCAGCCAGCAGTGTATACCAATCTCTAAGTGTTTGGGAACCCTGCAGTGTAGAACAGCTGGCTTCTCAGCTTTGCCCCCTCAGGTTAGGATTGTACTTTCTTGGGTCAACCAACCTGGTTGACTACCCACTCATCTGATTCCCAGCTTCCAAAATTTTGGAGTAGGAGATATTGCATCTTTTCTTTCCTCTCCTCTCCTCTCCCCTCCCCTCTACTCCCCTCCCCTCCCCTCTCCTCTTCTGTTTCTTGAGTTGGAGTCTCACTCTGTCGCCTAGGATAGAGTACATAGCATGATCATGGCTATTGCAGGCTCAATCTGCTGAGCTCAGTTGTTCCTTATGCCTCAGCCTTCCAAATATTAAAAGCTGGAGTTCCAGGTGCACACCACCATGCCTGGCTAGTTTTTTGATTTATTGTAGAGATGAGATCTTGCCAAGTTGCCCAAGCTGGTCTCGGACCCCTGGGCTCAGGCAATCTTCTCACCTCGTTCTCCCAACATGCTGGGATTACAGGTGTGAATCACTGCACCTGGCTTTTATCATTTCTTATTCTCTGTTTTTGTGCTTAAATAAAACCTCACATGTACAACCAGTCCTTTTATAATATTGTGTTAGTGGGTTTGGACAGGGAACAGAGATAAATGCATTTGTTCACTACTTCTTTGAACACTCCTGATGGCTGTTTGTTCAGCTGTTGCTCTGAAGCCTTGAGACATAGGGTGGGCATTCCTTCTAAGAGCCTCCTAAATCCATCTTCAGACCCAACCAACCAAGGAGGAGTCCACTTTAATGATGAGTGTTTTCCTTTAACTTCTGTCTAATGACCTTCATTTTAACTGCTGCTTCCTTTCTTCCCATTACAGCCCATCAGATATTTAACCAGAAGGACTCTCTTACTCCCAGCCCTCTTTTCTCTACATTAAAGATTCTTTTTTTGGTTTTGTTTTGTTTTTTTGAGTAGAAGTTTCACTCTGTCGCCCAGAGTGGAGTGACCTGCTGCCTCAGCCTTCGAAGTAGTTGGAACTACAGGTGTGTGTCACCTCGCCTGGCTAATTTTTTGATTTGTAGAGATGAGGTCTTACAAAGTTGCACAGGCTGGTTTCAAACCCGTAGACTCAGGCAATCCTCTCATCTCCACCTCCCGAAGTGCTGGGATTACAGGCATGAGCTACAGCACCCAGCAACACATTAAAGATTCTTTGACCCTTCAGCTGTCACCATAAGGCACAGTCTCTAGTCTTCTTCCATAATGGTCTCTTTTCTCTATGTTCATTTCTTTTTGGTGTATAGCTTCAAAACTGAGCTCAGTTTTCTTGATTGGGTCTAGTCAGAGTAGAACAAGAGAATATCTTCTCCTTTTGAACATTGTACCTTGATTGGTATAGTCTTTGATCCTATTAACTTTTGGATAATCTCATCAGGTTGAATAGAGGCAGAAGGTATGCTGTGATCTTTCCCATGTTGCTTTCTAAGCTCTTTGTCCTCTATATTGCATTTATGCACATGGGTTTTGGACCCAAACACAGGAATTTGCATTTGTTTTTATTAAGCACTGCATTGTTCAGAGGTCTGTGATAGAAATCAGGGTATTTATGTCAGTTGTGAGACCTCAAAGAATATTTCCATATTTCATGGAGGAGAGAAATAAGGAAAAGGGGCAGGAGTTTTTAGGAATAGAAATTGCTTGGAAAGGAGGCTGGAATGCTTCTGAAGTATTTCATGGTGAGGGAGATCTGTGAATGAATATTTTGGCAGGACAGAAGCCACTGATGAGCGAGGGATTAAGATCTGGAGTGGGGTCAGTTGGGTAAAGTCATGGAAAGTCTCGTGGGACATGAGGGACAAGAATACCCGGCGGATGCAGGTTAGAAAGGAGCAGGGGAACAGGGAACATTGTTGCCACTGCTAATGTGCTTTCAGCCTGTGGGCTCTTTTCTTTTTTTTTTTTTGAGTTGGAGTCTCACTCAGTCGCCCAGACTGGAGTGCAGTGGCTGCTCCCAGCCACTGCAGCCTCTATCTGCTAGGCCCGGCAATCCTTTCACCTCAGCCTTCCAAGTAGCTGGAACTACAGGTGTGCGCTACCACGCCTGGCTAATTTTTTGATTTTTGTTGTGGAAATGAGGTCTGCCAAGTTGCCCAGGCGGGTCTCAAACCCGCGGGCTCAGGCAATCCACTCACCTCGGCCTCCCAACGCGCGATTACAGGCTGAGCCACCGAGCCCAGCCCTGTGGGCTCTTTTCAAATGCTCCTTAATCACAGCAGCAGCCTGTGGGTTTGGTCATGTTTGCTCCATCTTTCAGATCAAGGAACTGAGGCTTATGAACATAAAGAGATATATGTAAGGTCACAAGGCTGATTAGCAGGATTCTGTGCTGTACCAGATTCCCCAGATGGCCCAACATGGGCACGGAACAGGTTAGGTGATGGGTAAAGGTTAGTGAAAACAGGGCTGTGAAGCAGATAAACCCAGGTAGCACTTGTGTCCAAAGAGGGTTAAAAGAAAAGGCCCACCTAAATCTGAGGTGCTACTCTCAGCCAGTCCTTTCTAATTTTTGCTTTATATTTTGGCCCTTTGCACCCAGTTGGGAAATTTTGCAGTGGTTTCTTCAATTATTTGGCTATGAGAGAATTAGTCTCTTAGAATAGAGATGAGATGGTAAAATTATGTATGCATGTATACTTGTATACAATACATCCCACAAAGTACAGTGAGTTACTATCTTGAGTTTGTTCTTTCTTTCTTTTTTTTGAGTTGGAGTCTCACTCTGTCGCCCAGACTGGAGTGCAGTGGCCGCTCCCGGCCACCGCAGCCTCGACCTGCTAGGCTCAGGTGATCCTTCTGCCTCAGCCTTCCAAGAGTTTGTTCTTTCAATGATATATATGGACTCTTCTTCCTGCAACCGGAAAAAAAAAAAAAAATCACTGGACTGGTCTTGAGAATTGTAAAAAAAAATATATTTAAAAATTACTTGGAATATCCCTGATTTTCTTGCATCTCTTACCTTGTAGGCCTTTGCACAGTTTGATGCTGAGGGTGATGGGACAGTCGATGCTGAAAACATGCTGGAGGCCCTTAAGAATTCCAGTGGAGCTAATCTTCAGGGGGAGCTGAGTCACATCATCAGACAGCTACAAGCCTGTTCTCTTGTTCCAGGTAAGGCTCTCAACCCAGTGCTGAATGTTCAAGAGTGCTCTGTTAGAACTGAAATTAACTTTGCTACACTATGGGTTGAAATTAGGCAAGCGTGGGCACCATGAAATAATCTCTTCCAAAAGTATTCATTAGACACACGATCTGAATTAGCACTCAGTGTAATCATCTGGTTCCCCAATACAGTGATGAGTGGTTTTAGAATGTTTTTTTTTAGTTGGAATCTCATTCTGTCACCCAGACTGGAGTGCAGTGGCACGCTCACGGCCACTGCAGCCTCAATCTGCTGGACTCAGGTGATCTATCCTTCTGCCTCAGCCTTCCAAGTAGCTGGAAGAACCACAGGCGAGCGCCACCATGCCTGGCTTATTATTTTGATTTATTGTAGAGGCAAAGTCTCACCAAGTTACCCAGACTGGTTTGAAACCTGGGCTCAGGCAATCCTCTCGCCTCTGCCTCCCAAAGTGCTGGGATTATAGGCATGAGCCACTGCACCTGACTTTTTTTTCTTTAAGAGATGAGATCTTGCTTTGTCACCCAGGCTGGAATGCAGTGACACAATCCTAGTCATTGTAGCCTCTAACTTTTGAGCTCATGTGATCCACCTCAGCCTCCAGAGTTGCTGGGACTACAGGCATGTGCCACCACACCTGGCTAATTTTTAAATTTTTTGTAGAGACAAAGTCTGGCTCTGTTGCCCAAGCTGGTCTCAACATCCTGGCCTCAAATGATCCTCCTACCTTGGCCTCCCATAGCACTGGAATTACAGGCATGAACTATTGTACCTGGCTAATTCTACCCTTTTTATGTACCTTTATTATGGGGCTGCCTTCCTTAGTGTATCTCTTTATTTCATTCTCTTAAGATGCCTTTTCTGGCCCCTATTGTACATTACCCTAGCATCCTGCACTTCTTTTTTTTCATAACATATTGCCATCATTATTGATTAATTGAGTCTTATTTATTTAATGTTTGTCTTCACTTTTCTGCTGTGAGCTCCATGAAGGCAGGTACCTTCTCTCTTATTTCTGCTGTTTGGTCACATTTAGGCACATTTTTCTGGCCACTTGGTAAGTATTTAGTGTTTTGTAGAAAGCTATTGCAGTAGTCCCCCTTATTTATGGGGGATACATTCCAAGACCCCCCAGTGGATGCCTGAAATGTAGATAATACCAAACTCTGTATGTATTATGTTTTTCCTATACATACATACATATGATAAAGTTTAATTCATCACAGTAAGAAATTATCAACAATAGCTGACAATAAAATAGAACAATTATAGCAATAAATTGTAATAAAAGTTGTGTGAACGTGGTGTCTCCATCTTTCAAAATATCTTATTGTACTGTACTCACTTATTTTCAGACCATGGTTGACCATGGGTAGCTGAAACCATGATAAGGGGCACTGCTGCTCTCTGAAATTTAAGTAAGAATAAAAATAGCTTAAAATTAAGCAATGCTTCTTCTATATTGTACATATGAAAAAACTTGATCTGTGTTTTTATATGGTTTCTTTTGGGGGTCTCAGACTTATGTAAAGATAGAATCTCAATAAAATTACATTTTTTTTTTTCAGTGAGAAAATTATTGTGCTTGAAAGAGAAAGAAACTTTGTATATCATTCATTTAGTCTCTGTTTATCTTACCTAAGAACTTTTCCTTCTCTGTCTACTTAGAGTCATAATACTTAGTGTCATTAGTGCAGCAATGAAGGCGTCATACATTTGATAGACATATATATGTAAATTTGATTGCGCTTAACCTCTCTGGTTTTCTTACTACTGAGTGATGTATTGAGCTAGGGAAGGATAGTTTCATTTTTTTTTTTTCTTTTTGAATCGGAGTCTCACTCTGTTACTCAGGCTAGAGTACAGTGGCGCTCTCACAGTCACTCCAGTCTTAACCTGCTGGGTTCAGGTGATCCTTCTGCCTCATCTTTTCTTTTCTTTTTTTATTTTTTGAGTTGGAGTCTCACTCTGTCACCCAGACTGAAGTACAGTGGCACGCTCATGGCCACTGCAGCCTTGGCCTGCTGGGCTCAGGTAATCCTTCCACCTCAGCCTTTCAAAGCTGGAACTACATGCATGCACCACCACACCTGGCACATTTATTATAGAGATGAGGTCTTGCCAAGTTGCCCAGGCTGGTCTCAAACTCCTGGGCTCAGGCAGTCCTCTTGCCTCTACCTTCCAAAGTGCTGGGATTACAGGCGTGAGCCACAATGCCCGGCCTCATCCTTTCAAGTAACTGGAACCATAAGCACATGCCTCCACACCTGGCTAATTTTTTTTATTTATTGTAGAGACAAGGTCTGGCCAAGTTGCTCAGGCTGGTTTTAAACCCCTGGGCTCAGGCAATCCTCTAGCCTCCTCCTCCCAAAATGCTGGGATTACAGGCGTGAGCCACCATGCCGGCCTTGTTTTACTGTGAAAAACAACTTCCCCTAGAGACTTCTGGAGTCTTGATCTGGGTGCTTCTTACACAGGTATGTTCAGTTTGTGAAAATTCATCAAGCAATGCAGTTTTTGAACTTTTTGTTATGTATGTTATGATTCATTAGAAAGATTTCTTAAAAATCTCTTCAAATCTTCAAATATATCTAAGCTCTAGGAAAAGCTGTCATGTTTATCCTCTCTTCACTTAACCCTAGCACTCCTGGGTTATGAGTACTTCTCAGTTCAAGGTATATTAATATAAGTCATGAGGACTCATGAGAGGATTTTAAACAGGGTAGATATGGTGTTATCTGTGTGTTGGTAAGATTACTTGAGTTAATGGCACATGGAAGGCAGCCAGGGGAGCCAGTTAAGACATCTGGGTGGGTGTGTGAGCAGGAAATCTTGAGGCCAGAGCCTGGGTGGTGGCCAGAGGGATGGACAGGTTGGGCAGATTCCAGAAGAGTCACCTTGAGGAGAAAGAACTGGAACGGTGGAAGGAGCATTTAGGGGAGAGTAAGGAGGTGTTCCCAGTCCTGCCCTTTGGTGTGTCACCTGAGTTTCATTTTCCTCAGTTGTAAAACAAGGATACCTGTACCTCCCATGCCTACCCCTTCACCTTGTTGTGAGGACTGAATGAAATGAAAGTACCTTATACATTGAAAAATGCTGTTGGAAATTGTGGTATTGATAGGGGTTGTTTTGTCATTATCATTGTCTTATGTAACTTAGAATAAAAGCAGTTATGTTTTTGTTCTCTAATGCAATAAACTTTATTTCTAGCCTGTGTTCTATATGCGATGCTTATTTTAGAACTTCTAGTTCATATTGAAGTGTTTATAAATTTTTGAAATTTGGATTGAAACCAAGTAAGCATTATTCTATGTCCTCTAAAATTCAGTTTACTTAAAATGAAATTAATTCTTAAGTTGAGATTGCTACTGGTTCATTTCTTTAAAATTTATTTAGATTTTTAAGTGATTAAAGCTGAAAACATTGGTGAAGATTGTGGCTGCTTATAATTCAGCCAATTCAGATAGCCCACCAGGCAGAGGATGTGGAAACTATTATGGCTTCACAAAGACACCCAAAATGGATTTTGTCTATTTAGGTTTCATAGACATATTTTCAGAATCAAAGGAGGGCCTCGGTGTTCACTCGTCAATGATACTGCGCTTCCTGCATCGTAATCGGATTTCTAGCATGGTGATACCCTACCCTATGCTGGACCACTGCAATAACATGTGCACCATGAGGTCTTCTGTTCTGAAGGAGTCTCTAGATCAACTGGTACAAAAGGAAAAGGGTATGTTTATGAGCCAATCTTTCTTCCTGCCTTTATTTCTGAAAATATAATAGAGACGAATTTGTAGTGTAAGAATATGATCTTTCTCTTCCCTCCCTCCTTTCCGTACTTCCTTTCTAACACAACTAGTTTCTCATCATTCAGTTCTCTAATCAGATGAGATTAGGGATGCCTTTCTTAGTTGGTCTGTTTAATTAACAGCTCACCCATCTCCCCATTCCTCATCTTTGATCATTTGCACCTTTGCAGGTTTAATGGCCTAAACACTTACCTGACATCGTAGCATTATTTACATGCATTTTGTCTGTCTTTTTTGGGGGAGGTGTTGGGGTCTCACTCTGTCCCCCAGACTGGAGTGCAGTGACACAATCACAGCTTGCCACAGCCTCAAACTCCTGGATTCAAGCAGTCATCCCTCCTTAGCCTCCCGAGTAGCTGGGACTGTAGACACATGCCACCACAACAGGCCCATTTTTTTAGTTTTTATAGAGACAAGGTCTCACTATGTTGCCCAGGATGATCTCAAACTCTTGAACTCAAGCAGTCCTCCTACCTCAGCCTCCTGAAGTTCTGAGGTTGTAGGCATGAGCCACCATGCCTTGCCATTTTGTCCGTCTTGTTTACTTCCTTATACTCAGCACCTGAAATTGTGCCTGTTACTTAGTAGGTACGCGATGCCTATTTGTTGAACAAATGAGGGAAGCCACTAGAGACTCACCTAGTGATGGCTTCAAAAGTTGATGTGTATAGACAGGTCTGTGGAACATAACAGAGGCTGGAAATAGAACCACATACATGTGGGAATATAGTACCAGATAAAGTTAGCATTACAAATCAGGATGGGAAGGTGAATTGTCAACAAGTGGGGTTAAAGTAACTGGTTAGCCATTTGGAGAAAAAAATAAAACTAGATTAAAAAAAATTTTTTTTGGGGCGTAGGGTCAACTCCTCTAAAAAACTATTCTTTTTTTTTGAGTCAGAGTCTCATTCTGTTGCCCAG
>CAUYQG010064935.1:0-10304 GCA_963574415.1 Tarsius wallacei | reverse complement strand
TGTTTAAATTCGTGGCCTGTCTTTAGCAAAAATCTCCCTTCCCCTCCCCCCCCCATAGTTTCCCATCTCTGTCCGGCGTGTTCTGATAGTATTATATTGGATGTAAACTAGAGTTTTAAAAGATAGAAGAAAAATATTCTGGAGATTGTTGAAGAGAAACAGACCCCAATACTAGTTAAAGGTGATGAAGACAGATTTTCTTTTTCAGTACTATTTCAATAGATAAAAGAGCCAAGCTCAAATCTGAATACAACAAAGACAAGTGGGAATTTATAGCCAATGGGAAGATAGAGAGGTCAGTGGATGGAAAATTACTAAAAGGAGACCTCAAGGGTAGGGAGATTTTTGCTAAAGACAGGCCACGAATTTAAACATCATGAGTGAGGATGAGGGAACTTGATGAGGTATCAAGGATGGCAGGCAACAGAGTGAGACTGACCCAAAAAATTTAAAAGTATGTCAGGATTGACATAGCAGGATTCTTGGTAAGATTGCTTGCCTAGGACATACATAGTAGGCCAAGGTGAGGCCTAGTCGAGAAGGCTCAGGGAAATCTAACTAAAGTTTGGTTAAGGAGAGTCTTTGTTGAGATAAATCTATCATTGCCCTGGAAAAATAACTTTTACTATGGCATCAGGAAGATTAGTGTGGCTGATAGCTTTCTTCTCAGTTCTGTGCTGAGAACTGAGTTCACATGTATAATTTGAACTAGCTCAGCAGAAGTAGGAGATTTGCTCTTTGTCTGCCACCAAGCGTGTCTGGATCATTTTGGGGGTTTGTGAAAAACCCCCCCAATACCTGGTGAAATGAACTTGTCTCTGCCCCCAGCCTGGAGTGGTTCTTTCTGCTGGCTCATGATTGCCTTTCTGTTGTGGTGACTCTGTCTCTCATTTCAGGTACACAGCAAAGGACTGAAGCTAGGGATTTATGCAGATGTTGGAAATAAAACCTGCGCAGGCTTTCCTGGGAGTTTTGGATACTATGACACTGATGCCCGGACCTTTGCTGACTGGGGAGTAGATCTGCTAAAATTTGATGGTTGTCACTGTGACAGTTTGGAACATTTGGCAGATGGTATGTTTCATGTAAGAGATTTCGCCACAAGCAAAGGGAAGAACTTTGAGGCCAAGGTAGCTGAGCATCCAAAGAACTACTCTTCCAATTTTAATTACCCAGTCACAATATTGGAAAAAAGTGTTCTCAATGTGCCAGAGCTCCCACCTCTTCTCTTTCAGTTCATTCATTCATTCATTCATTCATGTAAAGTCCATGCATGTCTAACCATGATTAATATTGTGCACTTTTAATTCAAGAGGGCTCTGAGAGTTAATTACAATCAGTAATTGTAACTCTCTAGAACATCATTTAGGAAAGAGTCCATGTCCAACAGTTGCAGAGAAAGAAGCGTCTTTATTCCTGCCTCTCCTCAACATACACACCATCTCCACACTACCTCCTCAGAGCAATCCCAGCACTCTGGGAGATACTTTACACATTTACGCACAGAGCATTCCCTACTGCTGGTTTAAAATATGAACATAGACCTTCCATGCAGCCTCTTTTAAAATATATATCCCCAGCTGGAAGTTCACTTCTTTCCCTTATTTTACCCATTGCTTTCTCATACAGGTTATAAGCGCATGTCCTTCGCTCTGAATCAGACTGGCAGAAGCATTGTGTACTCCTGTGAGTGGCCCCTTTATATGTGGCCCCTTCAAAAGGTGAGATACTGAGTCCAGAACCAAATAGGACCTTGCTTAGATTTTCAGAACTTAAGAACAAGGGAGACCAAGGTCTCCTTCAAAGTTCAACTTTGCCCAATAGCATCATCCTACCATCTCTCCTAGGATCGATGACTTCTCACCATTCCCACTGCTGTAATTACAGGCTAAGCTACCATCACCTGGGAAGTCATCTTTAATTCTTCCTTTTGTCTCACCATTCCTTCCACTACCATCTCAAAAACATCCTGAATCAGCCCCTTCTTTCCATCTCTACTGCATCCACCCTGGCCTTCCAAGCCACTGTCTTCTCTCACCCAGACTGCTCTAACAGCCTGATCTCTCTGCTTCCACTCTCCCCACCCCTTCTAGCTTCCAAGCAGCACCAGAGTTATCTTGTTAAAATGTAAATACAAGTTTAAAAAAAAAATCCTGCCAGGTGTGGTGGCTCACATCTGTAATCCCAGCACTTTGGGAGGCTGAGGCAGAATGATTACTTGAGGCCAGGAATTCAAGACCAGTCTTGGCAACATAGCATGACATTGTCTCTAAAATATCAAAAACTTACCTAGGTGTGGTGGCACACGCCTATAGTTCCAGCTACTCGGGAGGCTAAGCCCAGGAAGTCAAGGCTGCGGTGAGCCATGATCATGCCACTGCACTCCAGCCTGGGCAAAAATGAGAGTGAGACCCTGACTCAAAAAAAAATCTTGAGACTTGGCAGATTTTTTTGTTTTTGATGTAAATGGCATTGTATCACTCCCCTGCTTAAAACTTTTAACTGGCTTCCCATTGCACTTGGAATGAAACCAGTTTCCACTGATGTGACCCTTACCTCTCCAGACTCCAAAGAGTGATTGCTCTTTCCCTCACTGCACTGGTGTTCTTTCTGTTCTCAACATCTCAACACCACAAGCCTATTGATGCCCTAGGGCCTTTACACTTGCATTTTGTTTTCTACCTAGAACAGGTCTTCCCCCAAGATTTTCAGTGCTCCTTAACATTGAAATCTCAGAACAAATGCCGCATACTCACGTCTTTCTAACTACTACTCTGTTCATTCTTTATTACATAAACCTGTAACCTTCTGAGTGTTCAGCACTATATAGAAGTATTTGTTGTCTACTAGAGTATAAACTCCATGAGGGCAGAGGCCTTGTCTGACTTTATGACTCTATCTCTAGCCTATAGTTAAGTGATGAAGTTACTTATGGAATGAATCCCTATTATTTCCTCGTAATCTCTACAAAAGTCTCACCTTTCCCTTAACATCTTCAGCTTCAGCTATCCCACCTATCTACAAACTTGTATTCATTCCATTAACAAATTACAAGCCTAGGATTCAGGTTTTCTTATATGTTTAGAGTCCTGTGTAGTTTTGCAGCTTTTTATTTTACTCATTAAGATCATTTTCGTTATAATTTTTTTAAAAAGTAGCCGGGCATGGTGGCGCACGCCTGTAGTTCCAGCTACTTGGAAGACTGAGGTGGAAGGATTGCCTGTGCCCAGCAGGTCAAAGCTGCAGTGGCCACGAGCGTGCCCCTGCACTCCAACCTGGGTGACAGAGGAAGACTCCGACTTAAAAAAAAAAAAGAGAGAAGATAAAAATCCTCCATAATCCCAACACCTTGTAACCATTTGGTAAATTTCCAGCATAAATATTATTAAAGTCACTTCAAGTAGGGATTTTAAGTTATATGGCTTATTTCAGAAGCAAACTTCTTACAATGAAATTCCATTCTAATAAAGGTTTAGACCTCATAGAGACCTTCCATCTGTAAACTAAAGAGCAGGCTGCAAGTGCCTCTGACTATTCTCACAAGGATGTTAGTAGAAAGTAAACAGAAGAGTTGTTGTCTCTGTCTTCACAGCCCAATTACACAGAAATCCGACAGTATTGCAATCACTGGAGAAATTCTGCTGATGTTTATGATTCCTGGCAAAGTGTAAAAAGTATCTTGGACTGGACATCTTCTAACCAGGAGAGCATTGTTGATGCTGCTGGACCAGGGGGTTGGAATGACCCAGATATGGTAAAAACTTGAGCTCTCCTTGTTCAAGCCCCTGCAGTAGGCCTGTTTCCCATTTGATATTCAAGGTAAATAGAGGTAAAGTTCCTGGGAGGAGGCTTAATGTGAGAGTACTTAGAGCAGGATGCTGTGAAAGGTGGCTTCTCTATGGGTCATCTAGGTAACTTTAAGAATGTTTCCTCTCCGCCAGGCATGGTGGCTCACGCCTGTAATCCCAGCACGTTGGGAGGCCAAGGCGAGAGGATTGCCTGAGCCCAGGGGCTCAAGACTAGCCTGAGCAAGTTGGCAAGACCTCATCTCTACAGTAAATCAAAAAATTAGTCAGGCATGCACCTGTAGTTCCAGCTACTTGGAAGGCTGAGGCAGAAGGATCACCTGAGCCCAACAGGTGGAGGATGCGGTGCCACTGCACTCCAGCTGGGCCACAGTGAGACTCCAACTCAAAAAAAGTTTATTCTCTCATCTAAATTATTTCATTCTTTGTCCCAGTTAGTGATTGGCAACTTTGGCCTCAGCTGGAATCAGCAAGTAACTCAGATGGCCCTCTGGGCTATCATGGCTGCTCCTTTACTCATGTCTAATGACCTGCGACACATCAGCCCTCAAGCGAAAGCTCTACTTCAGGATAAGGATGTAATTGCCATCAACCAGGACCCCTTGGGCAAGCAGGGCTACCGGCTTAGAAAGGTAATTAATGGAAGGTAATTAATGGTCTAGAAAGGTAATTAATGGAAGGTAATTAATGGTCGGTGGGAGAAAATAGGAATCAGCAAGAACACATTCTCCAGCCCTTTAGTTTAAATTCAGCTCATTATTTATTATGAGTATGTATTTTAAGATGGCCTTATACCCAATACCATTTGCCTTGGGCCTAAATCTGTTACATATGAAGACATTAACTGATCCTTTGAGAACTTATTTTCCCTTGATCTTGGTATTCCAGTGATATCAATATAATAAAACTTTTTAGTAGGACTGTTATTTCCAAAATTGCTACAAGACAGTATTCATTTTCCCTACAAGTGCTTGGCAGTTCTGACAGTAAGACTGAATGCCAAACAAACTAGACAGCGTATCACTAGTCCCCAAGCAATCATACCTGTTTTCTTGGCTTTTCAGGGAAACAACTTTGAAGTGTGGGAACGACCTCTCTCAGACTTAGCTTGGGCTGTAGGGATCTTAAACCGGCAGGAGATTGGTGGACCTCGCTCTTTTACCATCTCAATTGCTTCACTGGGTAGAGGAGTGGCCTGCAATCCAGCCTGCCTCATCACACAGCTCCTCCCTGTAAAGAGGGAGCTTGGGTTCTATGAGTGGACTTCAAGATTAAAAACTCAAATAAATCCCACAGGGACTGTTTTGCTTCGGCTAGAAGAAACAAACCAGGATGCATCAAAAAGTTTACTTTAAAATGTTTGTTGCCGGCTGGGCTCGGTGGCTCAGCCTGTAATCCCATGCTTTGGGAGGCCGAGGTGAGTGAATTGCCTGAGCCTGCGGGTTCGAGACCCGCCTGGGCAACTTGGTGAGACCTCATCTCTATAATAAATCCAAAAAAAAAAAATTAGCCGGGCGTGGTAGCGCCCACCTGTAGTTCCAGCTACTTGGAAGACTGACTGGAAGGGTCGCCGGAGCCCAGCAGGTCGAGGCTGCGGTGGTCGGAAGCAGCCACTACACTCCAGTGTGGGTGACTGAGTGAAACTCCAACTCAAAAAAAAAAAGTTTGTTGCCAAATAAGTAGCCCACTTCCTGCCTACCTTTTTTCTCCCTGTTTGCATTTAAAAAGCTATTTCCTTGAATAAAATTTTCCAAACTTGGAACTTCAAAAGTGTAACTACAAAAAAATAATAGCTGTAATTTATCAGGTACATATGTGACAGACACTTCAATCCAGAGGCTGGTGTTCATCTACTTGTAAATTACAAAGCCAGGATTTAAACCCGGTAACGAACTCTTGACCACTACACTGCTGCCTACTACCTTAGTGCAAAGGGAAAATGAAAAACACCTGCCTCAACTGAAGGACCAAAAAATAGCCAAGCAGGAGCTGGGCTCAGTGGCTCAGCCTGTAATCACAGCACTTTGGGAGGCTGAGGTGAGTGGATTGCCTGAGCCCGTGGGTTCGAGACCCTCCCGGGCAACTTGGCGAGCCCTCATCCCTACAATAAATCAAAAAAATTAGCCAGGTGTGGTAGCGCACGCCTGTAGCTCCAGCTACTTCGAAGGCTGAGGCGGAAGGATCATCCGCAACTGTTAGGCATTTAAAGAATGAACAGAATATTCTACAACTCCACTAAGGAGTTTAACACAGTGATAATATTTTTGCAGTTATTTCAGTGTGATATCGTCTAAAATATGAGAGGCATGTCAAAATGTTAAAGGGCTTCGAGAATATGTCCAAAGACATAATATCTATACATGTTACAGTATAAATCACTGACGTACCAAAGATTTGAGATTATTTAACTCTAGTAAATCTTATATTCACCATGGATGTGTTAACTGACTTCTCCCTATTAGCCTGAAGTGTCTCTACTTATGTAACAAATAACCAATAACCTTTGCTTAACAGCAAATGGGATCTCAAAGCACCAAGTGATTAAAGTGCCAAATCAGATCACTGCAATATCTGATGTGAGCTCAACCAACCAGATTCAATCCCAAAACTAGTACCCAGAGGAACCACAAAGCATACCACTTCCCCACTAGGACATTCTATGAATGGTTTATTTCCTCCCAAAACACAACTGCAACCAAATAAAGTGAATATAATCAAGATTTTATTCTCTTTATAACAAAATATGATGTTAGAACTGGATCACTTGGCCCTGTAACAGAACAGAAAAAAGTTGAGTTTTGTAAATTTTGCGAAGAACTTCTCCATCAAGAACATTATCTAGTCCTAAAAAGATCACCATGCTATATTAAGTCTCCTCATTTTTCCTCTCCCACCTTTATAGCAAAAACACCCCAAAGCCCTTTACTTTCAATTATGGATCTAGTTATTTTCTGAGGATTACCTGAGCTCTATGCCACAATAAGTGAAAAGAAATGTTCACCTCTCCAAACAAAACTATATGAAAACGATTGCACCTTCCACCCATAATTTACCTTTCTCTTCTTATCTCCTCCCAGTTCAAAATGCTTGCATCTCTTAATAGCCAGCATTCTCTTAGATCTGCAGTTGGGCTCAACACACTCAAGCCTCAGCACAATCTTCTTGGTAGTTTTAGCCTGGGAAAAAAATTGAATCAAAGCCTTTATAAATCACTGCAATAACTAACTTTCTTCAAAAACTTGACTATGTTAAATACTATTTAAAGCAAAGTTTTGCAAGTGATAGTTGCCACCATCTACCTTTGGGGAGAAAAGCTAAAAATTGCAGTGAATTTAAGAGAAAATGTAGTAATAGCAAAGGTGGCAGGGTATCTAATTTCCACCAAGTTCTACTAATCTTAACTCCATTCATATCAAATATCCTAGAGAGCTTACTAGCCAATGAGCACTCATCAGACCACCTTGAACTTGTGACTTGCTTTTTAGCAGCTCTGCATAGTTCTTACATATTTCACAATCAAAAATGGGTCAACCAAGTCCATGCAACTATGAAATAAACAACTTTTGCAAATTCATTCAACATGATTGTTACTTAAGATCTACTATCAGTTAATTCTAAGGCTCCAACAATTATGTTTCAAATTTATGTGCATTCAATTGAATTATTTAATTCAAGGTATAACCTCCACTAATTCCCTTTTTAATAAACCTGTCCCTTAGAATTCTGCTGCTAGTTTGCAGTTCCCAATAGGACAAAACCTAATTAGAACCTCCTCACCTTCTAAGCAAGTTACCCCAATGTGAAAAGGTACTCCAGCATTTCTTTTAGCATCCTGAGATTAAAAAATTATATCCCAAAACACCGAAGTCATTCCTTAATACTTTCTGGAACTAGGCTGTATGAGAAGCAAAGTGCCAAAGGAAATGCTATTTTGGTGGGAATGCTATGTTCCAGGCATTGTGTTAATTATTTTAGGTGGCAGCCAAATTTGCCGAAGGTTTGAGCAGAAAGAGAAAGAACAGAAACTCATTCATCCAGGAGGGCAGTGGAAGGCCTAAATAGCTGTTCTCAACAGTTTTAAGTCTCTGTGAGACAGGGAGCAGAGTGACTGCAGTTTCTGTTATGAGAAGCAAAAGAACAAAACAATTCTTACTAGAGCCAAGAGCTGAGGATTCAGACATGACAGATAAGAAACAGGGCATGGAAGGCTGAGGCAGAAGGATCACCAACTGCCCAGCAGGTCAACGCTGGGGTGGCCGTGAGTGTATCACTGCACTCCAGCCTGGGCGCGCAGTGACACTCCAACACAAAAAAAAAAAAAAAAAAAAAAGAGAAACAGGGCAAATGAGAGGATTTACCAGGAAAGTGCACACTCCTTCTTTTTGCCTCCTCAGAAAGGATAAAAATTATAAGTCACTGAGACAGTGCAGTATTGTGGACTAGTACTAGACCTGGGTTGCACTCCTAGCTTCACTGTCTACTAGATAGATTACTGCAGGAAACTGCAATAACTTCGCTGTGCCTAAGATACACCTATATTGTGAGGTGGGCAAACCAGAGACAAGTGCACATCCGTACCTCAATTAAGTGGGACATGTGTCAAGTAGTAACACTAACCTTTTTCCGGAAAATCGGCTTAGTCTGCCCACCATAGCCGCTTTGCTTCCTGTCATAACGCCGCTTTCCTGGGAAAATGAAGTGTTATTACAACGTAATGAAGAAATAAATCACAGCAGTAGCATGGAAAAGCCCAGTTTTGTCTTGAGTTTCGCAGCAGAAATCTTGACGCTCAAACCAAGGGAGGATTAAAAAAAAAACCGGACTCATACATTTCACTACTACACAAATGCCACATCAAATCCCTATTACGCAGAATCCATCTTACCCTGGGCATACAGAGAGTCCTTGCCCTTCTTGTACTGTGTCACTTTGTGGGGCTGGTGTTTGCCACACTTCTTACAGAAAGTCCGGCGGGTTTTAGGAACGTTCACCTAGTAAAGAAGCCGTTCAAAACGTGTACCGTTATCACACCACAAGGGCACCACGCTCTACCTGACCCAGCTGAAGCTCAGACACTCCACGGGTACCCGACTCTTAACTCCTCACTAACACACAACGCTCCTATAGCTTTGACTAGCGGTTGGGTCTAGCCCCATATGCTTCAAGCAGAGGGCCCCCCAGTCGAGCTCCGAAGAGGAAACAGATTAACTCCACCCGCGGCTAAACCTATATTCTCTGTTCCCATCATTAAATTCCTAGTCCCGGAGCCGGATCCCTTCAGGGTCGAACCCCGCAAGATTGGGCTGCTTAGGTACATCGAGTCCACGCAGGGGCCTGGACCAATACCAGACAGCATCGTCGACGTAAGGGGAAAAGATTAAGCTGGATGGTCCCCGGCTCCCTCCCCAGGCTCCTACCATGTTTGCTGGAGCGCTATCGGCACGGAAAGAGAGAGGCCGGGCCGGAAACGGAAGTATATAGGAGGTTCCCGGTCGCACTTCCTCATGGGAGTTGGTAGGAGCGATCATAGAGTCTATGGCTCATTGCGGCGCGCCCTCCAGCGTCTAAGAGGACTCGATTCGGAGCCGTGGACGAGAGCTCCGAGAAGGACTCTGCCTAAAGGCTGGTCCAGTTATGTTGGCTTCCTCCCGCCTGCCAACTTTGCAACTTTTCAATTTCATCTCTTTTGGCGAACGCTGCTACATAGTAGCGTTACGTGAAGGGAGCAGTGCTTTTTCCCAGACACTCTGGCCTCCTTGTCCCCGAGGGAAGCCGGGACTGGGGTCACCTCCACGTTCCATTCCTGTTCCATCTCAAGGACACTGAGAAGACCTTTAGCAGCGAACTGCTGGTTCAATGAAGGCTTGAAGGGAACCAATTGCTCCAGTTCATCTATCACATGGCCAGGGGGTCCATTCAACAAATGTTTACTGGGTATCAGGCACTGTTCTAGGGCAGGGACACACTAACACACTCATAAATGTACAACTACTGAAGAAGTACTTCGAATAAAGGAAACAAGCGGCATTAAAGGAGTAAGTCAGATGCTCTAAGTTCTGAGAAGTGACAATGAAATTGTCCAGCTTCTGCAATAGCAATAATGAGGCCAAGAGATAGAAAGTACCCAGCAGCACTTCCCTACCCTGCATACCTGGCAGAATGCATGTCCTAGGTTTCAAGAGAATCCAGTAAAGAAAGACTGCAGGGTGCTAAGCATTTTAAATGGATTGTCACCTGGCGTGGTGGCTCCTGCCTATAATCCCAGCATTTTGGGAGGCCAAGGTGGGAAGAGCACTTGAGCTCAGGAGCTTGAGACTAGCTTGGGCAACATAGTGAGAACTCATCTCTACCCACCCACCCCCCCAAAAAAATTAGCCGGGTGTGATACTGGGGAGGCTGAGGCGGAGGATCACTAGAGCCCAGGAGGTTGAGGCTGCAGTGAGCTATAATCTCGTCACTGCACTCCAGCCTGAGCAACAGAAAAAACCCTGTCTCTTA
>CAUYQG010064932.1:0-33007 GCA_963574415.1 Tarsius wallacei | reverse complement strand
GGGAGGAAACTCATCTCACCATGAAGGATGTACACACAGACTCAAAGTTAGAGGATGGAAAATAAATTTGTAGGAGAATAGATCACAAAAGAAGGCAGGTCTTAATATCAGACAAAACAACCTTTAAGCTATCAAAAATTTTAAAAAGCTACATAATGATAAAAGGTTCAATCTTTGCAAGAAATATCCAATAAATACAAGAAATATCCATCTTAAACATATATGCACCCAATATGAGAACCAGTGTTTATAGAGTAACTACTAAGTAAACTAAATATATATATATATATATATATATATATATATATATATATATATATATATATATTGCCTCTAACACTATCATAGCTGGGGTCTTAAATATCCCACTAACAACTCTAGATACATCATCAAGGCAAAAAATTAACAAAGAGATCTAGAATCTCAACTTCACACTTAATCAAATGAACTTAATAGATACCTATAGAACAATCCACCTGACAACCACAGAATATACATTCTACTAAGCACCACATGGAATGTACTTCAAGATTGATCGCAGCCTTGGCCATAAGTCCAGCATAAACAAATTTCATAAGATTGAAATACTGCCATGCACATTCTCAGACTACAGTGCTATAAAAATAAATATCACCACCAAACCCACGAAGGTATGGATACTAAACAGCAGAATTCTAAATGACTCCTGAGTCAACACAGAAATCAAACAGAAATTAACAGTCTCTGGAAACAAAGAAAAATAAAGAAACATCTTACCAATACCTCCGGGGTATCATGAAAAGAGTTCATAGTTATATCTCTATGAACACACATCAAGAAAATGGAAAGATCACTACTTAACAGCCTAACAAATTGCCTAAGGGAGCTGAAAAGGCAATACCACCAAAACCCTTACTTTAGCAAAAGAATTCAGATGACCAAAATAAAGGCACGAATATGAGACATAGAAGAAAAAAATATCATTAAAAAGATCAACAAAACAAAAAGCTGTTCTTTGAAGGGGTAAACAAGTTTGATGGAACCCCAAGCTAGAATGACCAAGAAAAAGAGAGAAAAAGCCTAAATAAACACTATCAGAAATGCAAAAGATCTAATCATAACTGACCCTAGAGAAATGTGAATGATTATCAGATATTACTATGCACACCTCTATGGAAACAGACTTGATAACCTAAATGAAATGGAAGACATTGTGATATCACACAACCTCCCAAGAGTGAAACAAGAAGACATTGAAACACTAAATAGATCAATAACAACCCAGGAAATTGACTATATCATAAGAAAACTATCTAAAAAAAAAAAAAAAAAAAAGCCCTGGACCAGAGAGCTTTCCACTGAAATTCTATGAAACTTAAAAGAAGGAGCTATAATCCTATTTAAAGTATTCCAGGCAATTGAGAAAGACAGAACTCTTCTCAAATCATTTTATGACACTTTACCTAGTTTGGGTATCGTCACACTGATACCCAAACCAGGTAAAGATCCAATTAAAAAAGAGAACTACAGGCCAATATCCCTAATGAACATATATGCAAACAATCTCAACAAGATTCTAGCAATTTGGATCTAACAACAACACATCTCAAAAATCATCCACCAGGACCAAGTAGGCTTCATCCCTGGGATGCAGGGTTGGTTCAACATCTACAAGACCATATATGTAATTAAATATATCTACAGATGTAAAAACAAGAACCACATGATTATATCATTAGATGAAAAAAAAGCTTTTGACAAAATTCAGCATCCCTTTTTGATAAAAACCCTTGAACAACTAAGCATAGAAGGAACATACCTCAAAATACTAAGTGCCATCTATGATAAACCAACAGCCAGCAAACTGCTAAACAGACAGAAACTGTAAACATTTCCCTTGAAAACTAGAGCAAGACAACCTGTCCACTCTTACCCCTCCTGTTCAATTAGACAAGAGAAGAGAATCAGGGGTATTTAAATAGGAAAAGAGAAAGCTAAGTTATCCTTCTTTGCTGACGATATGATCCTATACCTAAAAAAATTCAAAAGAATCTGTCAAAAACGTCCTTGCATTGATAAAGGACTTTGGGAAAGTCTCTGGGTACAAAATACATGTGCAAAAGACAGTGGCATTTTTTTATACACCAACAATAAATAAGCAGAGAATCAAATAAAAAGCACAATCCCATTCACAATGGCCACAGAAAAAAATGAAATACTTCAGCATCGTACTAACCTGAGAAGTGAAAGACCAATATAATGAAAGTTACACAACACTACTCAAAGAAATCCAAGAAGACACAAACAAATGGAAAAAATTTTCCATGCTCATGGATAGGAAGAAACAACATTGTTAAGGTATGCTTCTTACCAAAGGCAATCTACGGATTCAATGCAATACCCATTAAATTAGCAACATCATTCTTCTCAGACCTAAATGACAACACAGAAACTCATATCAAAATATAGATGACCATGAATAGCCAAAATAGTCCTTAACAAAAGAAACGAAGTAGGAGTTATCACTCTTCCAAACTTTAAACTTTACCAAAAGGCTACGATAATCAAAACATCCTGGTATTGATACAAGAGCAGCCATATATATCGATGGAACAGGATAGAGACTTCAGAAGCAAAACTTTAATTTCTCAACCACCTCATCTTTGGCAAAACCTCCACCACCAACCACTAAAGAGAGGAGAACCTATTCAGTGAACAGTGCTGAGAAAACTGACTGAACACATGCAGAAGAATGAAAGAGGACATCTACACATCACAATATGTAAAAATCAACTCTAAACGTATTAAAGAACGAAATATAAAACCTTAAGCTATAAGAATCTTAGAAAATGTAGGAGACACGCTTACGGAGATTGGAATAGACAATTTTCTTTTTAACTCTCCAAAAGTCCATAAGAGATAAGATAGACAAGTGGACCCTCATCAAACTGAAAAGTTTCTGGAGAGCAAAAGAAAGCATCAAGAGAGCAGGGAGAGAGCCCACAGAATGGGAAAAAATATTTGCCAACTGCATATCTGACAAAGTCCTAACATCTAGGATCCACAGGTAACTCAAATGTGCCAAAAGGACAAAAACAAATAGCCCCATTAAAAAATGGGCAAAAGATATGAATAGACACTTCTCAAAAGAAGATATATGAGCAGCCAACAGACATATGAACAAATGCTCAGCCTCACTAATCATCAGAGAAATGAAATCAATACCTCATTGAGATACCACCTAACTCCAGTAAGAACTGTCATCATTAATAAAACAAACAACAAAAGATGCTGGCAAGGATGAGAAGACAGGGAATGCATCTTCACTGTGGGTGGGAATGCAAACTACTTCAACCACTAATGGAAAACAGTGTAGCGATTGCTAAAAGAACTGGAAATTGACTTTCCATAGGAACCAGCAATTCCTCTTCTGGGAATATACCTGAAGGAACTTAAATCACCCTACAAAAAAGATACCTGCATGCACATGTTTATTGCAGCACTATTCACAATAGCAGAAACATGGAACCAACTGTACTGCCCATCGAAACTAGATTGGAAAAAAAATGTGGTACATATACATGATGGAATATCATGCAGCCACGGAGAAGAACAAACACATGAACTTCGCAGCAACTTGGATGGATTTAGAGTCTTGTCTATTCAGTGATCTACAAAAAAAAGAAAAAGAAAAAAGAACTGAATACTATATGTTTTCACTCAAAAGTGGACCCTGAGCATTTACCATAATACAATAAGAAAGGGATTGGCAGTAGCAGGACACTGCCGGCTGCGGGGGCACATAACATCAATCAGGATACCTGATCTCAAATCAGGAAAAGTGGGGACCAAAGGGAGGCCCAAACTTTACCTGTGCAATGAGCACACTTGTATACCTAATCCCGAATTGTACTCCACACCTTTAAAATAAAAAAATACAGACAATTTAAAAAAATTGCCAAACATATTTTCCAAAGAGTCTCTATCACTTTTTACTCCCATCAACAATATAGGAGACCTCTAATTGCTTTACATACCCGGGGGATGCTTGTTATTTTTAGCTATCTACCTCTATCTTCATCTATCTTTCTATCATCATCTTCATCTATGTAATATACTTTAGCTACTCTAATAAATATACAATTTTATTTCTTGGTTTTATCATTTATTTTTTGAATGACTACTGGTCTTAAACATTTTTCATGTATTATTTGCTATCTGTATATTAATTTTTATATTCAAATATTTTTCACATTTTGCATTAGGTTGTTCGCTTTTAAAAAATTATTCTGATACTTTGCTTTTTTGTCTGATATGGTTTCTGCAAATATGGCCTTTCAGTAAAACCTGCTTTTTCATTTTCTTTAACAGTTTTTTTTTTTCAGAACTAACAATTTTAAAGTTAATGAAGTATACTTCTATGTATACTTTATAAATGCTGCTGCTATAGTATCTATAAAATCTGCAAACTTGAAACCACAAACATTTTCTTCTATTTTGCTTATTGAAGTTTACAATTTGAGGTCTTACATTAGTGTATAAACACCTCTGAATTAATTTTTTATATACATTATAAGATTTAAGATTAATTTAAATACTTTAACATATGAATGTTAATAGCTCCAGCAACATTTGGTGAAAAGGCTATTCTTTCTTTCTCTTGTAAATGTGTTTGCATCTTGGTAGACATTTCACTGTTGATGTAGCTCTATTTGTACATTCTGCATCCAGTTTTATTGGTGTATGTATTTATCCTTTCTTCTATACTACATTGTCTTGGATCCTGTAGCTTTCAAGTAAGTTTGAAATCAGAAAGCTTCAGTTCTCTACTTCTATTTTTTCCAAATCATTCTGGCTACTGAAGTTCACTGACTTTCTATATAAATTTTAAAAGTCATCCTGTAGATGTCTATGAAAAGTAAGAAGACTCCAGGTAAAATGATTTAGATAGTGTTCAACCTCCAGGTTAATATGTGGAAATTGCTATTGATACTCAGTCATGCAAGCCAAGAACACAGTATCACTCTCTGTTTTGGTCTTTTAAAATTTCACCTATCAGTGATTTCTAGGTTTTAGCATATAGACCTTAAACATGTTCTGTTAGGCTTATACTTAATACTTAATTTTGACAGCACTAACCAAATAATATTTCTTTATTTCTCTTTTTATATAATGACAATGAACATTTATCTAGTAAAGCCATATGGACCTAAATATTTTGGGGAAGTATTTAAATTATGAATTTGTTTTTCTTGATAAACTTAGGGCTATTCAAATTATCTATTTTATATTGGGTAAGTTGTATTTCATGATTTAGAAGATTTTTTTCACATCTTCTAAGTTGTCTAATTTAAGTGTGTGTAATTATATTAGCATTTTTTTATTATCCTTTGAATATCTTCAGGGTCTGAAGCAATATCCTGTTACATTTCTGATGTTTATAATTTGTGCCATTTTGTTCTCTCTTTTCTATTCATGCTAAAGCTGTGTTCTACAAATTTTGATATGTTGTATTTCATTTTTATTTAGTTAAATATATTTTTGTCTATTTCCCTTAAGTCTTTCTTTTTGAGAGATGGTTTATTTAGAATTGTGTCATTGTATTTCTAAGTATCTGGAGATTTTCTTATTTTGTTTCAATTATTAATTACTACTTTGATTCCCTTGTAATCAGAGAATGCATTTTGTGTGATTTCAGTTGTTTTAGATTTAATGAGGTTGTTTTATAGCCCTAGATATGGTTTATCTTGGTATATTGTCCATGGCTATTTGAAAAGAATAAGTATTCTGAGTGAAGCATTCTAAAAGTGTTATTAGATCCTGTTGATTGATGGCATTGTTAAATTGTTCTATATTCTTGCTAATTGCCTGCCTAGTATTCAACTGATTAAGAAAAAAAGTATGTCCATCTATAACTGTATATTCTTCTAATTTCTCCTTTCCCACTTTATCAGGGTTTTTATATATATGTTTACAGATCTGTTATTTTATTTACACACATTTGGGATTGCTATGCCTTCATTGATAGATTCATCTTTTTTATATAGTGTACACATTTATCACTGATTTTTTTATTTTAACTAATATTAATATAGCCACTCCTGCTTTCTGGTAGTTCATGCTTGCATGATATATCATTTGCCATTCTTTCATTTTCAACCTGCCTGTGAACAGTGTTTGTTGGAAAATGTATTTTAATTTACTTTGTGAATCTTTTAATTTTAATTGGTATATTTAAATTGTTTATATTTCATGCAATTATAGATCTTTAAGACTAAAGTCTACAGTTTATATATATATACACACACACATATATTTAATTTTTTATTTTAAAGATGTGGAGTACAATTCAGAATTAGGTATACAAGTGGTCATTGTATAGGTGAACCTGGGGCCCCCCTTTGGTCCCCATTTTGCCTGGTTTGAAATCAGGCACCCTTATTAATGTTGTTTCCCACTACTGCCAATCCCTTTTTATGGTTTTATGGTAAATGTTCGGGGTCCACTTATGGTGAGAAAATGTGGTACTCTGTTCTTTGTTTCTGTGATTGATCACCAAGTATGGTAAACTCTAAATACATCCAAGCTACTGAGAAGTCCATATGTTTGCCCTTCTTTATGGCTGTATGATATTCCATCATGTATATGAACCACATTTTTTTTCCAGTCCAGTTTCGGTGGACAGCACAGTTGGTTCCATGTTTTTGCTATTGTGAATAGTGCTGCAATAAACATGTGTATGCAGGTATCTTTTCTGTAGAATGATTTAAGTCCCTTCGAGTATATTTCCAGTAGGGGGATTACTGGGTCATATGGAAGGTCAATGTCTAGTTTTTTAGAAATCTTCACACTGTTTTCCAAGAGGTTGCACTAGTTTGCATTCCCACAAGCAGTGTAGAAGCATTTCTTTTTCTCAACATCTTCACCAGTATCTGTTGTTTGTTTTATTAATGATATATTTTTACTATTTGCGCTCTCTTTTTGTATTTATCTTTTTTCCTCCTGCTTTTCTGTGGGCTAACTGAATAATATTTATGTTTTGTAATATGTATGTATGTATACATGTATGTCTGGGTCTTACTCTGTTATTCAGGCTGGAGTGCAGTGGTACAATAATAGCTCACTGAAGCCTCAACCTCCCAGGCTCCAACAATTCTTCTGCCCCAAGTAGCTGAAACTACAGGCGCTCAACACCATACCAGACTAATATTTTTATTTTTTATAGAGACAGGGTTATGTCTTACTATGTTACCTAGGCTGGTTTCAAACTCCTGGGCTCCCACCATGGCCTCCCAAAGTGCTGGGATTACAGGCATGAACCACCATGCCTGGCCAATTGTACATGTTTTAGAATTTAATTTAGATTTATCTATAGTTTCTTAATCACGTCTTTCTGTGTACTCCTTTTTCGTGGTTGCTTTAGGTATTACATTATATATGCATAACATTACCATCTACAGATATAACTAATTTACCAATTTGAGTGAGATATAGAAAACTTACATTTCTTTATGTCCAGCTATTTTCTTCTTCTTAAAATATGATTGTTTTAAATATTTCTTCCACATATATTTTGAAACAAACGGTTAAAATTTGTTTCAACCATCAAATATAAATTAGAAATCTCAAGAGGAAAAATATATTGTATTCACAAATATTTTTGCTTATTGGGTTCTTTTTCCTTCCTTATATTTAAATATTTATTTGTTTACAATTTTCTTCCTGTTTAGTGAATTTTCATTTGCATTAAGAAAAACACCAGATTACTGATGACAAATTTTCTAGGTTTTTCTTCCAATTTTTTTTTTTTTTTTCTTGAGTTGGAGTCTCACTCTGTCGCCCAGACTCGACCTGCTGGGCTCCGGCGATCCTTCCGCCTCAGCCTTCCAAGTAGCCGGAATTACAGGCGCGTGCTACCACACCCGGCTAATTTTTTGATTTATTGTAGAGATGAGGTCTCGCCAATTTGCCCAGGCGGGTCTCGAACCCACGGGCTCAGGCAATCCACTCACCTTGGCCTCCCAAAGCGTGGGATTACAGGCTGAGCCACCGAGCCCGGCCCTTTCTTCAAATTATAATGTTTTAATTTGTTTTTTATTTCTGGAAAATATTGTTGGATAAAGGATTAATTCATTATTTTCATTTTGCATTTGAAAAATGTGCCACTTTCACCTGGTCTTCTTGTTTTCTAAAATGAAACCTCTCTCAGTTGGATTGTCTTTCCTGTAGTATTTTATCATTTTACTCTTTTTTTGCTTTTGAGATATTTATTGTTTTGTTCACATAAATTTGACAATAATATGGTGTGTGTGTGTGTGTGTGTGTGTGTGTGTGTGTGTGTGCGTGTGTGTGTGTTTGGGGAGGATCTTATCCTGATAGAATTTTCTCAGGTTCTTTCATCTGTAGGCTTATTTTTATTTTTCAACATTTGGTCAGCTATTATTCTTTCATCTAGGCTTATTTTTATTTTTCAACATTTGGTCAGCTATTATTTCTTTTTTTCCTTATTTTAAGTTGCTTATTGTAAGATAATTTACAAATATCTTGCTGTCTTCAGTAATTCAAGCAATAAAGCAACAATTTCCCCTGACAAAGACAGTAGTAAGCTAGAAACAAAATCAGCTGGCTGAATTTTCCTTCTTTACCTCTTGTTTGAGCATGGAACTTGATTCTCATTATTCCAGAGCTATAGCACTGGAGATGATTTCAATCAGCTATTTTTTTTAATGACAGTTTGTTAGGTGCAGTTGAATGTCAAAGTCAATTTATCAATCATCTGGGAGGTGTTCTTGCTGGCATTGTCCATGGCTCCCATCCTGGTACTCTGCTCACCGGTGGTAGACTCCTTCAAAGAGTTGTAGACGATATTGACCATATTGCATTCTTGGTAATTTTGTAATACATCAGCATCACTATCATTGTAGATATTCGTGCTCTCAGTGCTTGCAATGGTGCTAAGGGAAAAGAAGGACTTTTCTTCTGTCTTATAGGAGATGGCAGACCTAAATCAATTAAAGATGATAGAGCCTTCATCAAACTCATATCCAGAATTTAGCAATTCAAGGGCAATGACTGATGTGTCTTCAAAAGCTTTCTTCCCACCTCATTGAATGCTGCCAGAAACTGGTCAGAATTAGTTCTATAAAGTATGTCCCTGATTTTATTACTAATCCCAGTAAGCATAATCTCTTTTCCAGTAGTTGTGTGGCCACCTCGTTTTTCATCTGTGTAGCAGTTGAGGAATGAATAGCATAATACTGTTCTTGATCAGAGGACACAATCAGGAGGTGTTTCTTCTTGTCTTTGGTCAGCCATTATTTCCTCAAGCACTTTTCAGCTTACCTTCTTTATCCTCTCCTTCCAAGGACTCACATCCCACACAGATCTTTTGTTACAGACTCACAGCAAACTGACGGTATATTTTTAAGTCTATTTTCTCTTTCTTACTCTAATTAGATAATTCTTATAGTTCTATTTTTCATTTCCCTGATTCTTTACTCCATTTTCTCAATTTTGTTGTGAAGCTAATCCACTATTTTTCAGTTTTAAGAGTTCCATTCGAGTCTATTTTATGTCTTTTAAATCTTTGTTGACACTTCCTAGTTCTTTGTTGTCACATTCTATTTTTGTTTGTTTCAAAGATTTTCATAATTGCTTGAAGCTGTTCTAGTCAGATAATTCTAACATGCTATCTTAATGCTGGTATCCATTGATTGCCTTTTTTATTCAGTTGGAGTTTGTATCGTAAGTGATCTTTAATTAAAACTTGTCTGGCTCTTATTTAAACTTTTTGTTCCTGTGACTTGACTTTAGTGGAGAAAAGAGTTCTCTGAAAAGTCCCGCACTCAGCCTCTATTAACAACTGGATTGGAGAGAATCTCCTTGTTCCTGCTGAATGAGGGTAGGAGTTCTGCCTCCCCACTGGGCTTCCACTGATATGTTCCTGTGTGGGAGGAATAGTAGTGCCTTACTACTTCTACCCACACAACTTTCACCAACACAAGAATAAAAGGTATCCTCCTTATTGCTGGTTGATGATAAAAGTCCTAATTCTCAACAAGGCCTCTACTAATAACACCTCAATAGGTAGGGGAAGGAATACCTCATTACTGCTCACAGAGTGTAAGTCCAAGCTCTCCAAATATTCTTCACTGTATCCTTGAGGGATCTTTATCACCACCTGTTAGAGATGAATGGCTCATTTCCACACTTGACTTTCTTATACACCTAGTTAAGGAGTTGAGGTCCCTTATTATAGTCTGTTATGATTGTATGCCAGTCTTCCCACTCACTGCTACAGGCTCTTGTCAAGGTGGACCAAAGTTTTCATCCACAGTATGTATCTGTGGTAGTACAGGTATTATATAGAAGTTTTCTGTCTTGCTAGGAATTCCCTTTCCTGGCCTTTTGTCTGGAGAGAAGTCATTTATCTAGAGAGAAGTCATTTGTGTAGAGAGAAGTCATTTTTCATTTTCTGGGCCTTTTTTTTTTTTGGTCTATGCCCCTTGACCTCTCTGGTTTGCTGCTTTTTCACCTCCAAGCCTGAAATACTTGAAGGAAAAAGAAAGCTCAGAAATTTCATCACCATATCATCCATTGCCTCTCAGAGATCCTCAGAGATCAAATTCATTTCTCTTGGTCTTAACTGTTAAGAATAAGAGCAAAATAAAGAGATCACTGAAATAGTAGCTCTTAAAAAAATGGTAAGAGAAGTGCTTCAGACCAAGAGAAATGATACCAGAGGAAAAGGTTAAAATTTATAAGTAAAAGAAGTTAAACAAATTGTAATTATCCAGGTAGACTTAGCAAACTATTTTTGAAAGGAAAAATTATAACAGAAATGGCATTTTTAACATGTGTAGGCATAATGTCTATGACAACTACAAAAAAACCTTACATCTAATTTAAATTAAGAAAACCATAACTATAAGAACTGTGAAAATCTATGTGTTGTGTGTTAAAGTAAATAAAATAGAAATACACAAAAATATAGTAAAAATAGATTTTAAAACATTTCAATAAAAAGAGAAATTTATCAAAAAAAGGTACCTGCATAATGAACATTTGCATACATAACCCTTAATTGTAGGGGTTTTTGTTTTTGGAATTTTGGCTCAGTTTTGCATGGTGCCAGCATCTGCTGGACTTCTAGTGAGGCATCATAGAATTACGAATAAACAGTTTTTTTGACTCAGCATTTTACAAGTATCGTTCATTTACAAATATCTTCTGACCTTCATGGTTCCTATGGAGAAATTCTCACTAACTGACATCATTATCTCACCATAAAATGTGTTATTTTTAATCTGGTTCTTTTCAAGGTTATTTTAATTATGCTTGGTTTTTAGTAGATTGATTTTGATAGATCTAGGCATTTTTCATAAAATTGATCTTCCTTGGAATTTTGCACTTTTTTGAATATTTAAATTTGTATCATTTCATCAAGTACTATTTTGAATAAATGCCATTTCTCTCTATTTATGGAACCCATAGTTCCACTTCCTCCTTCATCATCACCTGGCCTTCAGTGTGCATGACTCTAAGTATCTCTGTGTGCCCCAGCCTCTTCTTATAAGAGCACCAGACATTGGATTTAGGGTTCACTCTAACCAAGTATGGCCTCATTCTAGTATAAGTAATTGCATCTGCAAAGACCCTATGTTCAAATAACATCACATTCTGATATTGAAGTAGGCCATGAATTTGAATACAGCACTATTCTACTTACTACACCTTCTCAAGCTTTCTCCTCATTAACAACACCCCAACACTTTCCATTTCCAGGAAAGAGAAAAAAAGAGAAAGAATCACACTTAGAGACAGAGAGAAGAGTTTCTATTGATCATACTCATTAAATAATTCTGGTAATAGAAGATGGCTGTGCTGTCATTTGAATGTCTCTCCTGATATAATTTGAATTGTTGTCCCCTGCAAATTTCATGTTGAAATGAAACAATAGCCACAAAAAAAAATGAAATACCTTGGCATCTTCCTAACCAGAGACGTGAAAGAACTTTACAATGAAAACTACAAAACACTGCTCAAAGAAATCAAAGATGACACAAACAAATGGAAAAATAGTCCATGCTCATGGATTGGAAGAATCAACATTGTGAAGATGTCCATCCTACCTAAGGCAATCTACAGATTCAATGCAATACCCATCAAATTACCAGCAACATTCTTCTCAGACCTCGAAAAAACAACACAGGAATTTATATGGAAACACAAACGACCAAGAATAGCCAGAACAATCCTCAGCAAAAAAATCAAAGCAGGTGGTATCACATTACCAGACTTCAAACTCTACTATAAAGCTACAATCATCAAAACAGCTTGGTATTGGTACAGGAACAGCCATATAGACCAATGGAATAGAACTGAGATTCCAGAAGCAAAACCTCAATTTCTCAACCAACACATCTTTGACAAAGCCTCCACCACCTACCACTGGGGAGAGGAGAACCTATTCAGTAAATGGTGCTGGGAAAACTGGCTGACCACATGCAGAAGATTATCCCCATACACAAAAATTAACTCCAAATGGATCAGAGACCTAAATGTAAAACCTCAAACCATAAGAACCTTAGAAAATGAAGGACATACCCTCATGGAATTTGGAACTGGCATCCAATTCCTGAACAAAACCGAAACCCACAGGCCATAAGAGATAAGATAGACAAGTGGGACCTCATTGATCTACCGGCTCTTATTTATTTCTTGACTCCTCAGACAATTGTATTTTTGCACTTTATTGAGAGTTTTTTTTTAGTGTAGTCAGAAAGAAATATAACCTTTAGTGAACATGAGAATATCCTGACATGTTAGAAGCAGAAAACCCTGATGCTTTTCATTTCTGATGAGTCAGATGGTTCTGAAGATTGTATTTGTTCCATCGAAGACATTTTTACAAAATACCATCACTCTTAGGAAAATGACTGAAAGCCTAGAAAACTGAATAAAAGTTAATAAGTATTAAAAGTTTTTATTTCAAAGGAAAAAGTTCCTAGGAATACTGAAATGAAAATTTAGCTTTAATCACCAATTATATCCTTAATATAGATATCCTAAAAGACCATGCTATTTTTAGTGAAATATATATCATCCTATTTGATCATAAAAATAGTAAAAAACTCAATAATATGAATAAAAAATTATAAAAATGGAGTCAGAAAGATATGAAAGATATGAAACAAAACTATAAATATGTACTACATCATTTTTTTTATTACTAACATTCAAGATATATACCTAATTCATTACAATTCTGAGACCTTTGTTAATAAGGATGAATATTGGCTTTCTTTAGATTCTACATGTACATAAAAATTAAATATATGTTCTCATCTTTTCTTTGCTTATAATCCAAACAGAAATAGATGTAGAATGTGGCAAAGGGGTTATTACAAAACTGAGCATACACTCCAAACAGATTAAAAGAACATATCTATTATTAATCCTGATGTTACCAAGCATATTAAATGTCGTTTTACCTGCTACAAGTAATTGAACTTGAATAACCACTGTATGTGCAAATACTAAGAATTAGGTACACTCTTGATTAATGTAGTAGAAGATTTGAAGCCCCAAGGGTTGAAAGCAGTGTTATAAATCTGCTTATATATTTAACCATAAAAATAATACATTAAACATCTTTTCAAGCTTTAACTTTATAGTATCCCACTATTTGGCTGCCCAGTACATAAATGAAAGTAGATGTCAACATTCACAATTAAATGTATCATTGTGTTGGTAAAGGGAACCATTCATCACTTGTACTTAATAATTAGTCAATTGTATCGACATTGAAGAGTTGTTCATTTGTTCATTTATACAGAAAATGTAAATTTGGCAATTGTTAATATAAATAATAAAATAGCAAAGTAAAGAAATATAGTTCCTAGACTACAAGAAATGTAATTAAGATGAAAAGCTACACACTGGAGAAATATCACATCACTAAACTAGGCAAGATATGTTAAATGACCTTGAACAACTAAAATTCTGCCACTTAGTTTTTCTCATTTATGAAATGAGTTTGACACTACACGTTTTTCAAGCTTCAAAAGCAGTTGCCAAATTAGTGTTCTAGACGTAAGTACTGTAAACCAGAAAGCATGGAAAATGAAATTTGTTAGTCCCACTTTTATAAATGCTTAGAGTTCTCTATTTAATATTAGTCTATCCTTAGGGATTAGTCTATTCTTAAAAATATATAAGTATTTTAAATTATAATTGTGTAATTTATTAATATTACATTAATAAAATATAAAGTTATATAATACATTAGTATTAGAGATTTGATGATATCATATTAACCTACACTGACCAAAGCACCCTTAAGTAGTGTGCTCTCTGCATTTTATAATGAAAAATAAACTCTAATTGAGAAGCCACTCAAATGAGAAGTGGACCAAAAAAACATATTTAAGAATGGATAAAACTTAGTTTTTCAATTCGTTAAAGATTGGGATTGAGAATCTTGAATTTAAAAAATGCTGAATAGTTATAAGAATTTTTAAAAAGGAAGAAGACGAGATCTATGCTTTATTTTTTTTTATATGTGTACCATGGAATTGTGCCGTCAGATGTTACTCTTAAAAATGTTCTTATGGTCTAGTAATTTTAGAACACATGGAGTATCAAAAGTTCGCAACATTTTATAACCTACTTTTAAATTTCTGGATTTTTTTTGTTGAGGCTTCATTATGTAGGTATGATTGACTGAATCATGAGCCATTTGGCTAAACTCAATCCCCAGTCCTCCTCCTTTCCTCAGAGGTCAGAGCTATCACAGCTCCAAGTCCCAACCCTCTGATCACATGGTCTTTAGGACATGGCCAATCTCAACCGAGTCATTTGCTAACCATAAATTATCAACCACTTCATTAGCACAAACTACCAGTTGTGATCTGAAGAACCTCACATGAATAACAAAACAATCCCACCACTCGAGAAATTCTATGAGTTTAGAGGTTACCTCCCAGGAACCTAGGACAGATTACACAAGAGGGCACCTCTGAAGAACCCAGAAAGCATCCCATGAAAAAAAAAGTCAGTATTTGGACATCTGCCAAAAAGGGGAAATTTCAACCTCAGAATGTAATGGCAGCATTTTAAACATAAATCTTGATGCTCTTGCCTTAGATTTTACTGCCCTGCCCCTGGGTAGAGGAAGTGGACTTGGGGTGAAACAAGGAAGAAGAAGAAAATAGTAACTTCTTTCTCCACAGCTGGTTTCTCTGAGCATTGATTTGTCAGGGAGCTGTGAGGGAGAGGAGACTTTTTAATGGAATAGTGATTCATATTTTATTTACATTGAGCCAGGTTGTTAATTTCTGAAAATGAGATTGAGAGTGACTGGGAAGCGTTGCCTGCTGCCCCATATTTTCTCCAATGCCAGAGACAAGAAATCCAATATAGTAGGCTTAAAAAGCCGTGGTGGGAGGAAAAACAAATTGATTTTGTCCATCCTGGTTCAGCAAGTTCAATAATCTATTTGTGAATGCATTTCAATCCCTTAGGAAATAGTCATTTAACTCTCACCGTCCGTGGTCAAACATGCTTTACATCAAGTCCTCAAGTAACATTGGTTCTTTTGGCGTCATTTTGTTATAATGTTGAAAACAGAAAAAATTACTTCCCACCGGGGTCCTGTGTGTGTGGGTCTGCACACTCTTCCTGTGGCCACGTGGGTTTTCTCCCGGGACTCTCGTTTTCTCACACATTCCAAAGCTGTGGCCTGAGGTCCACGGGCGTGTCCCCATGGTCCCCATGTGAGGGGGTGTGGGTGGGTGCGGGTTGCCCTGAGATGGGGGCGTCCTGGCCAGGACGGGGTCCCGCTTGGCACCCAGAGCTGCAGGGACTGGCGCTGGCCACAGGTGACCTTGAACTGGAATAAGCGGGTAAACCTTGATCTCACTTGTTTTGATGCATCTTTCTTAAATGTACATAGAGCTCCAATGTATTTCAGTGTTTAATGTTAGAAGTGTTTTGGTCTTTATTTAGAAGTTTGGTGATGCTTTCTGTGAATTGCAATATGCCCTAGGTACTAAATGCAGGTTCATATCAATTAGCCTAGGTGAAAATTCGTTTCTTTGTCTTTTCCCATAAAGCCACAGTTGCCAAGACTCTACTGGGCAGTGCTGAATGAAGATCTCCTGTACGTGCAGTTAGTTGGTCAGGGCTGTTGTAAGGCAATACGAGATATTCTTGACTCCCACTCCAGCCCTGGATTCCTGTCATCAGGTTCACAAATGAGAGCCTCGCTGTGATCTGGAGTGTGCAGTGTTTTGTCCTTCTGAGTCGCCCCAAAAGGAGCAGCGGGGGCGTTCCCTCAAAGAAGTGTCTGAGATGGGGCCAGTTAGGATTTTAAAGAAAGAAGTGCTAAATGCTAAGGTGATCAGTCCAGAGCATTTATCAGAGGAACTCACCTTCAGTGTGCTGCAGCAATCCGGGAAAGATGGACAGAGAGAAAAAAAGGATGCTCTCACTAGCTATGTTCGCAGCGAGGGCGTCGGGTATCAAACTAACAGAAGATTTAAGGAATTTGACTCAGGGCTGGGGCCAGTTTGCTTGTTTTGTTTTGATTTTGTTTTTGTTTTAATGTTTTGGGAAACAACCTAGATACCTTATCAGTGCCCGGGATGCTCAAGGCCCTGGTTTAGGTTCAAGTATGCTGGGAAAAACCTGTAGCTGGCTGGGTCACCCTGCGATTTTTAAGCACTCTATGATTGTCAGTCTGGACACAGAAGTAAACTGAGGGAAATGGAGAACTCTACAGTGGATGAATTCACAGAAGACTCACAAGCTCCCTTCATCCTCTGTTGCTTTACATTGGAATTCATGCTGTCATTCTATGGAAATTAAAATTTTAAGTCGTACAGACATGATTAACCGCAAACATTTATATATCATCTGCCATGTCAGAATATTTTGAATCTTTTTCTATATTAATTAATTTAATTATCTCAGTAAGCCTATAATCCTTTTATTATCAGTGTTTTACCAATAAAGAAACTGAGACCCAGAAAAGTTGAGCAAATTTTCCAGTCACAGAATCAGTAAGTTTTTAAACCAAGGTATTTATCCAAATATACAATCTCTAAATTCTGCATAATCCACTACTATTATGCTTCATCTAATGCAATCAAAATTATATTATGAGAGAAAGACATCTAAAAGCTACTCTATTTCAAATTCCTCATTATGTGACTGAAGCACAAAATTAAATAGCAAGTTAATGAAAATCAGAGCAGTGTAGCAACACCAAGTTTTTGGCAACCCCCAGTCTTTTGACTACTCTTACAAGGCTCTTTTGACTCTGATTATTTCACAAACATTTGTTTTGTTTTAACTCAGTGGAATTCTTTCAAATGGAATCGCACACAGAATCTGCTACATGAAACTGAAAAGCCCCATTGAGCTGAAACAGGAATTCAGAACCTTGCCTGCTTTCCACCACTCGGTCTTGCCTGACTTGGCTTCTCTGTGCTATTTCACACTTCTCTTTTTAGAGTTACCTTTCCCGTAGAATTTTTGACCACAGACCCTTCTATTTCTCATCCTACTTCACGATATCTTTTTTTTTTTTTTACAATATTTGGGTAAGGGGGACTGCAACTCTTCTTCTATTCACAGCTTAATTCGTGATTTATGGCAAAGCTTTTAGTGACAGCACTGCATAGATGAAAAATTGAGCAAAGAAACTGGTATTTGACAAGAAACTTAAAAGATGAATAGTCATTTCACAATAAGGACGAAATTGGTAATGGATTATCTTAGGAGAAGGAGAATGCAATGTAGGGGTTCATTTAAGTTATGATATTATTGAGGTGAAAGGGTGAAGAGAGGGGAGGGAGTAAGGGGTCACACTTCATCAATAAGGGACCTGATCTCAAACGAGCCGATGCGGGGCTCAAAGTGAGGCCCAAACTTTACCTGTACAATGACCATTTGTATACCTAAATTTGTATATTTAATTTTGAATTGTTTCCCACATCTTCAAAATAAAAAAATTTTTTAAAGGTGTAGAGAGAACATGCATCTATTGAGTTAAGTACCATGTGTCTTTTCTTATTAATTAAAACAGTATTTTTACTTTCCTTACTGTCTTTAAACTAAAGAGTTATAGTGCTCCCAGTGGGATTTAAAGTTATTTTTTAATGAGATAAGGCATCATTGAACCTAATTAACCTATTAGTAAGAAAACAAGAAAGTTTCAGGAATATGCATAATTTTTACTTGGGGCAGAGAGAGAGGTAAGGGAGAAAAACTTCACCATTGAACTCTTGGAGTAGGTACAGAATAACAACTGGAAACAAATAGAAAAACACTTATACACAGCCTTTCTCCCATACACGTTTCAAGTGGATACAATTCAGAACTCAATCAATGGATTAGAATTGAGGGATGATGACCATAGTTTTCTTTCCTTCTGATCACTTCTTTAGCTGCTCATCGAAATAGGAGGTGACTATGACCCAAACAGTCTGTTTTATTTGAATTTGATAAGCCTAATACAAAAGCATAAAGCTATAGGATAGATTCCTTTTTAATGCCTGAATAATAACTAACCAGTGAATTGCCAATTCATTTGAACTGGTTGGAATATGTAAGCAACATGAGACCATAGGACTTGCAGCCAAGGATATAAATAGAACTATGAATAATAAAATATAAAAATATATGTTCAATTATTACGTGAACTTAAAATTTTATTAAATATCTTTACATATTTCTAGATGAGTTTATATTATGTGGGCATAGGAATATTAAAATATGTTTATTAGACCTTCTATAATGGTTAAAGCAATTTCTTTATTATCAGAATACATTATTGTTTCATGATATAAAAATGCCCTTGGGAATTCTTATTAAACATTTGAATATGAACATTATAATGACCTCCTACATCACTGAAAACCACTGGGATTGTCAATAATTGTAGTTCATTTACATATGTGTGGGTGTATGCACATTCACATACAAAGCAGCACATATGTGTATGTATGTGTCAACAGGCATACGGTGTCTTATTACAGTAATAGGAAAGCTTCACTACATAATAATTTTCTATAAAACAAATATTTAAATTATCACTACCCAAAATTGCATGCTGTATGGTTTCTTCCAAAGGGAAGATAGCTCATGAATTCACTAAATTGCAAAGACATTTTTTAAAAGGCAATAATCGACTTTAATAATTAATCTTAGTAATGGCAGTAGAAGAAAACATCTGAAAGATCGTAAAATATATATTTTAGTACTGCATCTATATGTACAAGGTAAGGCACTCTGATCTCAATTGTCAGTATGAATTTTTTGTTTCAATTTATGAAGATCAAATTCACATTTTTGAAGCGAGTTACTACTGCATATCATCATTTAAGGTCAGGCAAAATTTTGAACGTGCTAATCAAAGAGAATACTTATTGTCATATCTCGCTTCTGACATTTAAGAAAAACTCTTCATGCAAATTAAGTATGTGACTGAATTACCAAAAGAGTATATCAAATACTCAACACAGAAATACAATGAACTTCTCTGTATTGACTGAAGTCCTTCATGTGCCTCCTCTCAAGTGCAAATTAGACTTAGATTTCTCCTCTTTGAAGTAGAGTTACCCTTGTACATATGCTGCTTAAAGCATACTTATGTCTATCATGAATCAAAATGAAAGTATCACTTTAAAATATTTCCAGGCACAGGATTTTTATATCTTATAAAAAATATAGCAATTCAGAAGGAGTATTAAATTCATCAAGCTATTTTTTGTGACTTATAATTGGCTTTTTAAAAACTTAAAATATCAGTTTGCTTTTCCCTAAGATAATTTCCTTCAAATACTTGACTTCGTTATCACATCTGATTTTTAATGATTAACTACCTATTTTGTTCTAATTTACAGAGTCTCTCTATTTATAATACAAATCATACTTCATCAAACAGGAACCTTAATTGGATATAATTGCGATGGAGGTGTTCTCACTCCTGCTTTATGACTCTGAAAGGCAGGAAAGGGTAGCAAATCAGCACAATAAAATAGTGGCACCAGATCCCAGAAAACTCTGGAGGTCAGACATGTCAACATAATTATCACTCTGACTGGAGTTTGCATTTCTAGAGCGACCACTCCAAGAGTCTTTTATTGACCTAGAGGTCCATTGGCAATCATGCATAGCAGAAAATAGTACTTTGATTAATCAAGAATGTTTTCCTACAACCCAAATAAATAAGTAAAATCAGAATTCTATGCAAGGTTAGAATGCCACAGAGAGAAGAAGGGCTGCTTTATATTGCTTAAGTAAAGATTTGTTTAGCTTCTACTATGTTTCTTTACAATGTTTGGAAGTGAATAGAATATGGTATTTGCCCTTTGAGATGTCTCAACTTTTACTCTACTTTATGATGAGGATTTATCTTTGCTCGTGTCATTTTTTTTCTCTCTCAGCTTCAACTGTCTTTTAACAAAGTACTGAACATCACACAATTTCAAGAACAAAATATTGTTGCTTAGTTTTGTGGGGTCGTATTATTATGTTCTCTAGTTGTGTTATAATATTTATCTTCTGCAAACAGAAGAACAGAGAAACTTCATCTCATATTTTAAATTCTGTCTCAATTCCTTCCAGTTGGTTTATTTGATCATAATTATGTTGGCATCAGAATATACCTGGCAATTATGGTTTATTCAGTATAAACCCATGAGACACTTGAAAACCTTCATACAACAAAATGATGCAGAACATCTTATTACATTTCTGTAAAAGGTCATACACTAGCTGTTGCAGGTCAGGTTCCCTGGGAAACCAACTCTGAGCTAAAGATATGTGTGCTGGAAGTTTATTAAGGAGTACTCCCATCTCTCTGATATGGAAGAAAAGAAAGCAAAATCAAGTAGGGAGAAATTAGGCTGATGCATAGTCACAGTGGAGATCTAACTTGTTCCCTTAGGTAGTTCTAGAGCTGGGATAGCCTACCAAAATAACACTGTACAAGGAATAGTGGTTCGATATTTATACCTCATAGCACCCAGTCATGGGACACAAGTGACCACAGAAAATGTGGTATCATCTTGGGCAAACAAATCTCTTCTTCAATGTACAATCACTAGGAGAGACAACACTGTGGCACCATGGTTAACACTTAAAGCATCTGTAGAGATGTGTGCGTTGATTTTCAGAGGTGGTGCAGGATATCAGAGTAGCATCCTGTGCTATCACTCACTTTTAAATATATCTAGATTGAACAATATTTTTTTCTTGTATGTTTGAAATTAAGAGTTTGGGACACACTTGTTCACTAAAAGTTCAAATCTTCCTCTTTGATATCACAAAATATTGGTTCCCTGGTAGCACCAAGGCAAATAATTCATCAAATTAGTACATTCTATTCTTTTCCTATTTTCTGTATCCTTGATTTTCGTCCCAAATCTTATTTGTACAGTGTTAGGGACAGATCTCTGACTAGCAATTAAAGAAGTGTTCTATTAATCATATGCCTCCTGTTAAAGGAAGAAGTGTGTTTTCCCAAAGTCAGAGTGGATATAACCAAGTAGATTGTGAGTGGCTACTGAAATATTGGCAGTAGTGTGATGCAAAAATGCAGATGCTGGCACTCATTTTGGTAGACTAGCAGATACAGTTATTTTCTTCTTTCCAATTTAAATCCAACTAGTCACACAGGTACAGTGGTAAACATTGATCCATTTTTCTGGATAAATACAATTTATTATGCATTGTGAAATAAATAAAAAACAGATTACATTCTGGCATGTTAATCTGAAAACTCAATAACTGAGTTTTGAAGAACTGAAAAATTAACTAGACAATGAAATTTTTTTAAAGTTGGACACCAGATAGAAGAAGTATTGTGCATTAGATAATTGGATTCTATAGAAAAGTTCTCACTTAGTGGAGCATCACTGGACACTTTTCCTGAAAAAGACTTAGAAAGCGCTATAAATAGAGGCAAACTGGGGAGTAATGGCAAGAACTCAGGACTCTAAATATTGAGTCAGAGCTGTGAAATCTATCACATGTTTAAACAAAGTATGAAGACGTAGAAATGGCTGATAAAAGTGCAAGATAAAAGGTAAATGCTTATCTAATGACTAGGATTGAATTAGGAAGCAGAAGATGGTGATCAACTATGGAGCAGAAGATCATGAATCAGCAATGTGTCTATTAGAAAAATAAACGGTGTTACTAAACACAAGGGCATTTAAAAGGATTGTGAAAACATTATTGCAAATCATGAAATATTTTATCACCTAAAATGATCAAGTGCAGAGCTATCTCAACATTTTCAGGATCTTTCTTCAAATGGCATGTGGAGGAGTGTAAGTTGGTACATTAGTAAAGAAAATAAACATTTTTTTATAGTGCACTTATAAGTTAGATATTTGCTAAGCACGCTAAATATTAAAGGATAATCATATGTTTTAATTTTGTATAAAAAAGATAGGCATAATCATGCTTATTTTATATTTGAGGAAACGGACGTGAATAATTTACTGAAGTGCATATAGCAGTAAGTAATAAAACAGATTCTAATTCTTGTGCTCATGGAATCTAGAAATGTGATTCATGAAGTCTATTTTTTTCTTCTTGACTTATTCCCTGTTCCTCTGAAAACTGCCTTCACAACAGGTATATAATTTAATAAAACTTTTATTTCACTTAAAAACTATAGTATAGCTTTTATCACTGTTTACAGTTGTCAGAGTTGTAATTTTTGTCACAATATCTGTAACATTGTCAAGTTGATAAAACTTGAGGAAAATGTACCAACCAGATATTATATTATGGCATCCTTTTTATATATACAAAACTCCACATATATTGAAACACGTATTGAAACCATACTCCTTTATTTCCTTATTTATTTGAAAACAAAAGTTATGGTACTATTTGGACGGCATGCATGAAGCCAGCAAAGCTAAATGTGGAACTTTTCTAAAAGAAAATGGTCCCATTTGAGAAGGTTAGAATTTTACCCAGAAGTTTTGATGTAAAACACCCCTGAGAGCTGCTGGTTAGATGCCAAATCATTAGAAAGGGCATGATAAATTCATATGTCCTGAAAATTACTCAGTCATTTCAAAATTTAAGAAGAAGAAAATGGAGTTACTCTCTCTTGACAAATGATGTTGTAACTTCTGCATCACTAGTCTTTCTTTGCTATTTTGAAGTAGGTTGTAGTAAATTTCTCAGCTATACCTTTCCCTTTCAACACACACCTGAATAAGAGTATTGGTACTTTTCATAACTCAGTATCTAAGCCTCTATCTGAGTATGTGTTGAATATTAATGGAGGATTTCTATTTTGTGATGGCCTTTTGGAAACAAGAATGTCAGTTAATATATTCAACACCATGAATCATTTCTTTTCTAAGTAAAATTTTTGAGCAAAGTCTTCTCACTCTGACCTTAGATTGGAAGACGTGGTATTGTATATCTCATCTAATTTTGCTGCATAATAAAGAATAGAACTCCAGATGCCTTTGTGGCTCATGGTTTCTATGTAAATGTCCATTAACGTTATTGCTTCAGCTAAGGAGACCAAAATGTGTTTCCCTATAAACTTGAAAACCTTAACTTCATAATTTGAATCACAGGAGATCTTTATTAAAGAAAGTCTCTGAGTAGGCACAGTGGCTTATGCCTAGAATCCCTAGAATCCCAGTGATTTTGGAGGATGAGGCAAGGGGATTGCTTGAAGCCAGGAGTTTGAGACCAGCTTGGAAAACAAAGCGAGATCCCATCTCTATAAAAAAATAAAAAATTAGCTGGGCATAGTGGTACACGCTGAAATCCTAGCTACTTGGGAAGCTGAGGCAGGTGAATCCCTTGAGCCTAGGTGTTCAAGGCTGTAGTGAGCTCTGGTCATACCACTGTACTCCAGCCTGGGTGACAAAAAATGAGACCCCATCTCTTAAAAAAAATTAGAAAGAAAGAGAGTCTCTGAAGAAACCGCTGGACAATGTATCCTTGTCTATTATTAGGCTCTTAGTGGCATCTTAAAAATAGGACATGTCTCGAAAATTACCTTTAGATAAGTAATATTTAGATAAAATATTACTTCTTTTGTAAAAAAAAAAAAGATTGATTTCAGAACAATTCAAGTGAAATTAATTCTTTCAGTGTTTCACTGTCTTCGATGATTTTTGACCATTTTTGAGAACCCTTTTTCTTTTTTTAAGACTCTGAGTTCATTATTCTGTTAAAAGAGCCATGTGGTCTTTTCCATGCTGCCACTCTGGAAAAGGAGATAGAGAGCTCAATTATGCAAACTGCAAAGCTGGAAAAAGCACTTCAAGATAGAATTGATAACTACAAAGTCTTGTCAATTTCTCTGTGGATGGAAATCTCCAGATACCTGAAAACAAAGAACACTTTAAAATATTTCCTTTAGATGACTTTAAAATTGAAATGTGGATTCATAATAGCTTCCTTGCTAATAGAGACAGCATCCATAATACAACCCCTAACCAAATTGACTTTAGCACCAAGGATATGGGAGAAAGGAAACACTGTGACATTAATTTGATTCAAAATAGACATGAACAATTCTAGCATTATTTGACATAATTCTACCTTTATCCGAAAAAAAGTAAGTTGGATATTCCTACTTACTGAGCATATTTGAAGCTACATTCATTTGTGCGTTGGGTTTTGCATTTCCAAAGTCATAAAACATGCCAGATGTTGTATTTATGTTTGTTTACACTCATTGTTATCAGAAAGAGGTACTTAGCTTTCAGCAAAAGATTCAAGGAAATTGCCAACCAAAAGCATTTAACTTCTTGACATGATAATGATGCTTTAACCAAATAATAAAAGTATAGTACAATTATAAAAATAGTATACATTTGTATATCATTTTATAATTCAGAATAATAATAATATGAGTTCTGATTTCTACATTTTACAAATGAGAAATAAGTAACTCAGAAAACTAATTGACTTGTTTAGAGTAACACACCTGGCAAGTGGTAGATCCAGGATTTGAACAAGGGCCTTCTCTAAAGCATACACTCTGCTGCTTTTCTTGAAGGAGAGGTAAATACAGGGCTCACAGAGCCCTGAGGGAAAGGTTGATTCTAAGTGATCTCTTGGAGAGGGTTTTAAAGAGTCAGTGTTTGAACTGGACTTGAAACAAGACAAGAATTTAATTGGAAAGAAAAAGACATCATAATTCTTGGTACAAAAATAAGCAGAAACTAACAAATGCACTTGTGAAGACAGGCTGAATCACTGGATGCAGTTCTTCACATGGGATTTTGAAAAATTACAATTATGGTCATCTCACTTTGAGAAAAAAAGAGCAGATGGCCTCAGGGTAGGGGATTTCCTATAGAATATTGTTATATGTTTAACTTAGTTTGTATAAAACTAAAGTTAGAAAAGCATATGCTTAGGTGGTAGACATCTTTGGTTTATGTTGTTCTATGCGGCAGAGACAATTTGTAAAAGGAGAAAATGTTCAAATATTGAATATGATTAAGGTTTGTCAGTCTAAGCATATTAACTATGAGCTGATAATGATTAAGTCTTCATTTCTCCAGATAGAATCTTTAGCAGTCATTGCTGAGAGGTCCCAACAGCCATTCAATCCTTCTTCCATGCTGACAGAACGTCAGTTTTTTCACTTATTCTCTGAGACACGTAGGCACATCTTTATTCACGGAAGTCAGTTATTTAGGTCTCATATCCCTTAACTGATATTTGTTTCGACATATCCATTTATTATTATCAATTTTGACCAAAAACATAAGAACGAAACTGGTACAAACAACTTGTCACCAGGAGAGAGAGAAAACAATATACTGTTAGAAGAACAGGAAGAGAAGAAAGCTGGGTCGCCTGATGACATGGATTTTCCAAACCACAATACCTTGATGATTCTTATTTAGTGAGATAAAAAAAAATATATTTCTTACTTTACAAGGTTTTTAGAGTTTTCTATGCCTTGCAACGAAAACATCATGACTGCTTGTGGCCTTAGTAAGGTTAACTCCAATGAGACAGAAGCCCATTCTTCTGATGACAGTCTTAATCTGTCATTTACTATTTACTTAAAAAAGATAGCTTGGAATAGGAGCCAAAACACAAGTACGTAATAAGGTATAATAACAAATTAAAGAGAAAAGTAAATATACAAAGAAGGGGAGTGCAGAATGGTAATTAAGATTTTTTTCCATAATACAATATTAGCCCTGTGTTTTAGGAGACAATTTTTAATGTTCTATAGAACAATTTCTGTAGAACAAAAATTGAAAAAAATCTAAGATATGTCAGAAATGTCTGATTAAAAATGGCCACAGATTTTTTTGTGTGGCCATACAGAAGACCGGTGGACCAATGATAGCTGTGCATTTTTTACATTGCCCTCAATAAAGGATAGGGCCTAGTTCTCGCTCCACTTCAATCTGAGCTGGCCAAACCTTTGACCAATAAAGTATGGCAGATGCTGCCACACTGTGGTGGTTCTGAGTCTTGCCTTGAAGAGGACTGGCAGCTGTCTTCTTTTTCTCTTGGGTTCTTTTGGGTGGCAATGTCAGAGTTCTACTTTCTTAGTGAGACAACATGAAGAGGCTCTGAGCTGAGCTTAAGAGGGAGAGTGGCCCAGATGAAACCATTCTCCCATGCATTTTTCTATGTCAAAATTCAGGCACATAAGTAAGGTAATCTGGGACTCTGCAGACCAACTCAATGATCAGTCCAATGCTACCAAATAACCCCAAAGGAGGCCATACGGAGCAGAAGAATTGTTCAAATTCTTCATCTACTGATGATGAGATAACATAGTTGTTGTTTGAAGTCTGAATTTGGGGGAAGCTTTTTGTTTTCTGTTTTGTTTTGTTGCTTCTTTAACACATTGATAAATAACTAGAATAAATTTAAAGAAAATATTTAAATTAAAAAAATAAAATTGTTATATTATCAATATTAATGTTATTGTGGTAACTGAAACCCAAATTGCCAATGGACTTGACTGACATTAAAAAATAAAAAACAGGCAAGATACTCAAAAGAAAGTGAAAATGTAATACTGACAGAATTGTGTAATAAATTGTTTTGAAAGTTCTAGAAAAGATGTGCTAGATGATCACTTTATGTAAATCTAGAAAGGAGGAAACATTCTTTCAACCAATATCTTAATCAATATCTGGAACTGAGTAGAAAGAACACATTTTTAGAGAAGAGGTGTACACTAAGTTTTCTGTACTAGTTTGAGCATTCGATTGAGCATCTGTGGATATTTTAGGGTTCAAAAGATAAAGAAAACTGGAAACAATGCTTAGAAATCATAGATAAGGCAAATGAAAAATGTATGCAAGGTCAACTATACAAGTAGTTGGTAACATTAAAGTGTAGATTGGGAAGAGACGAAATAAGTAGATAGAATTTTTTTTAAAGTCTCAATTTCAAGGGACTGTAGGAGTCATGACGCTTATTAGAGTTTTTGCTCACTCTGTCACCCAGACTGGAGTGCAGTGGCACGCTCCCAGCCACCGGAGCCTCAATCTGCTGGCTCTGGTGATCCTTCCACCTCAGCCTTCCAAGTAGCTAGAACTACAGGCATGCGCTACCACGCCTGGCTAATTTTTTTTTTATTGTAGAGATGAGGTCTCGCCAATTTGCCCAGGCCAGTCTCGAACCCGCCGGCTCAGGCAATCCATTCACTTCAGCCTCCCAAAGCGCTGGGATTACAGGCTGAGCCACCGAGCCCGGCTTGTCTTTCTAAGACAAAGTCCTGCCTCTTCCTACCATAACCAACTAATAATTTTTCTGAGGTTTTTAAATTTTGTTATATTTCATAGTGGCCAGGTTTTTCTGTGGTCTAGTAGAACCTTATAAAAGTTCCCAGATGCTGGAAAGTCTTGAAATGATTTACATAACTTTGGGTCATTCCTCATGTCCTAGGATGAGCCAAAAATATTAGATTAATTCTTGGAAATTTCATTCACATTAAATTCTCATTAAATCATTTGAGCTGTTTTATAATAATAACAAATATGAATAAGAATGAAACAGGTCATTACTCAATATCTGTTTTTGTTATGTGAAAAGATGTTATCAAGCTACTGACTTCTAATGCCTGGAAATATTTTAATGCATATAAGAAGTGGTTGAAGAACTTGTTACTCTAGTTCATTCATATGGAAAGTATTTAATACTCTTTTACTGTATTTTTCAAAATCCTAAGAGAAAAACTCTCAGTCTTTTAGATCTGTATACACAAAAAAGGAAGACAGTTTTCTTATTTACCCTATTAGATATTAGCTAGAAACCACGTAGAACTTGGCTATTTTTTCTGTGATTTTTTTTAATCTACAAAAAAATCACATTCTTAAGATAAAAAGTCAATTTGAATTATTTCTCAATTGAAATACACACCTTAAAAACTTAATCTATTTTACTTAGAATGCTATTTAAACTATAAATAAAAATATGTTGAATCCACAATTATACATTTCATTTGATTCCATTTTTTGTGAGCATTAGTCATGTCTACAAAATGTAAAGGGTCCCTATAGTAAAGTACTTCAAAATATAATTTAGATTTAAAATTGAGTGGACCCTAGCTTGCTCAAGAATATTTTCAGTATTTTTCCAAGAATAGTTCCAGATAAAAGTTTGATTTGATGAATGTTCTTTCAATGTAAATAAATCACACAACTGAAGGTAAAGAAGTCTGTTATTGGAGTAAATTACCACTTCAAGGTGTCCTTAAAGCCTCAGCAATTTTATGCTCATATCTATAGTCTGAAAAATGTAAGATTTTAAAGAAGTTTTTGATGATTACAAGCAAATTGGTGTGAATGGTGACTCCAACAATCAGAACTGTGTATAAGGAGGGGAATTAATAGTTGCCAGCAATATCTTCTTAAAGCACTAACAAATAGATATTCCTGGAAAAAGAATCTATATCATATTTTGTAAAAAGACAAAAGGCTATTATACCATTTTAAATTTAAGAATTACTCCCCCCCACTCCCTCATGAATGCTTCTCATTGTACTGAAAATGAAATAAACTTTATCCATAGATCTTTCTGTATAAAATTTCTGCTACTTAAGAAAAATTGTGTATACACACACACATACACACACACACACACACAAATAACAAAATTTGACAAGACAATTCATAATTTTCATTAAAAGATAAATATCTGCTTCATGTTTTGGAAGAAGAAAAAAGAGAACAAATAAATAATGCAATTTGTATGTTAGAAGCATAGATACATATATGAATATGTAGAAGGATATATATTTATGAAATTATGCACATACCTAGTTTTACATAATTTAATTTTTTCTGATTCTACTGCAGGAAAAATACAATATATGTATAAATGTATCAATTTACATATATGATTTTTATCATTTACAAACATATATTCACAGTATATAATCCACTAAAATTGAAAATGTCCATAATAAAATTGTAGACTATTTACATAAAATAGTTTATCTTGAAATGATGTCATAAATATACTTGTTTTCTTCCTTCTTTCACAAAAACTACATGATAAGCAATTGGATACCTAACAAAACAAGAAAAATAGCAAAAAAATGTTGAATGCATGATGCAAACGTCCAACCTTCTATAGCTATCAATGTCATCTCAAATGCTAGTCCCAGCAGCTCTTGGTATGTGGATTCATACCAGAGCCTCTTCTCTAGGGAGAATGACATTTGGTCTTATTCTTTTCAGACTTCACAATGACTCCAGATTTCCTGGCTCTAGAATTTTCTGTCTTTAGGAGGGCAGGCTGCAGAAGATGAGCTTTTATAGGAAAGCATGAGAAGATTTTGGAGATGATTTAGAGTGACTTAACTAGGGGATCAGCATTCACTGGCCAAATATAAAACTGCAAAAAGCTTTCTTCCGAGAAGACCTATGGAGTTTCAGAAAATCTTTAGGATTCATAGTTAAATATTGGTTTGATGCATAAGTTCGGAGTGTTTTTCACCTGCCCGATGGAATGCAAATGTCACATGATGGTTGTCTGGTCACAGTCCGTCACATTGCTAATTCTTGGGTTGACTGATTTGGATCTTGGTCAATTAAAGCATAAAAAGAGTCTTCATCCAGCCAGGCTCAGTGGCTCAGTTTGTAATCCCAGCACTTTTGGAGGCTAAGGAGAGTGGATTACCTGAGCCCGTGGGTTCGAGACCAGCCCAGGCAACTTGGTAAGACCTCATCTCTACAAAAAATAGATAAAAAATTAGCCAGGCATGGTAGCGCACACCTGTAGTTCTGGCTACTTGGAAGGCGGAGGCTGAAGGATTACCAGTGCTCAACATGTCGATGCTGGGGTAGTCATGAGTGTGCCATTGTACTCCAGCCTGAGCAACAGAGTGAGGCTAAAACAAAATAAAATAAAATAAAATAAAGTCTTCATCAAAGCCAAATGGTCTTCCTGAACATGGAGAATCACTCATATCAAAGTGGCCCTCTTTGAAATGACAAATCCACTTTTTTTTTGCTGTGCTTTCCCTGATGGCATTCTTCCCAAACACAATACAAATGTTTCAAACCCTCTCCACTACTTTACTCCTCTGTTAAACTCAAATGGAAAAATATACCAAAGTCTTCGTTTTTTTCTACTTGACACTCCATCTTCTTTAGCACACAAATAGCACTAACTTTCTTCAAATCTGCAAAATGCAAGGCGTATTCATAAGCACAGCATTGTCACTCCAAACAACAAATGACAAATGATAAACAAACTTCCAACACTGTTGTGATATCATGCTAAAAACAAACACTACAAATTTATGCATCAGTCTAATATATTCCTAGGTATTTTAACTTTTTGGCTGTTATTGTGAATGGAAATGAGTTCTTTATTTGATTCTCAACTCGGTTGCTGTTTGTATATGGCAATGCTACTGATTTTTGCATGTTGATTTTGTATTCTGAAACTACTGAATTCACTTATCAAGTCTAAGCATCTTTTGGAGTAGTCTTTAGCATTCTCTAGGTATAAGATCATATTGTCGACATACAGAGATAGTTTGATTTCTTCTTTTCCAATTTGGATACACTTTATTTCTTTCTCTTGCCTACTTGTTCTGGCTAGGAGTTTCAGCACTATGTTGATAGGAGTGGTGAAAGTGGATATCCTTGTCTTGTTCCAGTTCTGAAGGGGAATGCATTCAACTTTCCTCCATTTAGATGACATTGTCTGTGAGTTTATTGTATATGACTTTTATTGTTTTGGGGAATGTTTCTTCTATTCTTATTTTCTGTGGGTTTTTTGTTATCAAGGAATTGTGCTCTTTATCAAATACTTTTCCTGTGTTTGTTGACATAATCATGTGAGTTTTGTTTTTAATTTTGTTTATGTGGTGGATCATGTTTATGGACTTGCATATGTTGAACCATCCTTGCCTCCCTGGGATAAAATCCACTTGATCACGCTGGGTTTTTTTTTTTTTTTTATGTGTTACTGAGTTTGGTTTGCTAGCATTTTGCTGAGGATTTTTGCATCTCTGTACATCAAGGATATTGTTCTGTAGTTTTATTCTTTTGTTGTCTTTTCCTGACATTGGTATTAGGATGATATTGGCTTTTTAGATTCAGTTAGGGAGAATACCCTGCTTTTCAGTCTTATTGAATAGCTTCAGTAAAGTTGGTACCAGTTTTTCTTTGAAAGTGTGGCAAAAGTGGGCTGTAAATCTGTTGTGTCCTGGGCTTTTTTTGTTGAGAGAATTTTAATTACTGTTTCAATATTGTTTATTGTTATTGGTCTGTTCAGGGTTTTTGTTTCTTCCTGATTCAAGAATGGGGGTTTGTATGTTTCTAATAACTTATCCTTTTCCTCTACATTGTCTAGTTTGTTTGTGTAGAGGTGTCCATATTCATCTCAGATAATATTTTGTATTTCCATGATATCAGTTGCAATGTCTGCATTTTTATTTCTGATTAAATTAATTTAATCTTCTCTCTTTGTTTCTTAATTGACCTAGCTAGTGATCTATCAGTTTTGTTTATCTTTTTGAAGAATCAATTTTTGTTACATTGAAAATATATATATATAGATATCCAAATACATATATATTTGATTTCAATTTCACTTAGTCTTGTTCTGATTTTTGTTATTTCATTTCTGCTGCTATCTTTGTGTTTGGTTTGTTCATGCTTTTCTAGTTCCTTGAAGTGTGATGTTAGGTTGTCAATATGTGATATTTCAGTCCTTTAGATGTAGACCCTAATACTATACATTTTCCTCTGAGAACATCTTTGGCTATGTCCCAAAGATTTGTGCTGTTGTCATTCATTTCAAAAAATTTGTAAATGTCCATCTTGATTTCATTGTTGACCCAGAGATCATTCAGAAGCAGATTGTTGTATTTCCATGTATTTGATTGGTTTTGAGAGTTATTCTTGGAGTTAACTTCTAGTTTTATTACACTGTGGTCTGAGAAGATGTGTGATAAAATTTCCATGTTTTTTAATTTACTGAAACTTAATTTTTGGCCTACCATATAGTCTATCTTGGAGAATGTGTCATGTGATGACGAGAAAATATATATTCTGTAGTTTTTTGAGGTGGAATGTTCTGTAGATGTCTGTTAGGTCTATTTCTCTATGGTCCAGTTTAACTCGAGTGTTTTTTTTTTGCTGGCTTTCTATCTTGATGATCTGTCTATGGCTGTCAGTGGAGTGTTGAAGTCTCCCACTATTATTGTATTGCTGTCTACCTTTTCTTAGTTCTAATATAATTTGCTTTATAAAGCTGGGAGCTCCGGTGTTAGGTGCATATATACTTAAAATTGTTATATCTTTTTGTTGGATTGGCCCCTTATGTAATAACTATCTTTGTCTTTTTTTCACTGCTGTTAATTTTAAGTCTGTTTTATCAGTTATGAGAATAGCTCTTTTCCTTTTTTGGTTTTTAATTGCATGGAATATTTTTTTCACCCCTTTACCTTGAGTGTATAGGAGTATGTGTGTTAAGTGGGTCTCTTGAAGGTAGCATATATTTGGATTGTATTTTTTTTTAA